>DWAJ01004174.1:0-13408 GCA_018238005.1 Eurema mandarina
TTAATTTGACATGGATCGAAATGTCACACTATGCTTTGTAATTGAAAAACTAGGAAAGTGAAGTTAGTTGTTGTGCTGCATGGAGGCGAGGAAGGCGGGGTCCACGGAGGCCACCTTGGCCGTGAGGAAGGCGTGCATGCAGAACAGCAGGCTCTGTAGGATCTGGCATTCCAGCTCCTGGAATATACCACATGTTCTCTGTCATTCTAATGCAGGTTGTTGTTACGACCGCTACTGATGCGATGAATTCTGAATCGCGCTTAAGATATTTATTTAATCAGGTTCTATGACAACTTCTATACATCAAGGCCAAAGGCCTAATGGCCAGTCTATTCGTCTGATTGAGGATTACCCTTTTGGCTCAGGAAAAATTTACAATAACACATTATATTTTGGAGAAGTATTAAAAGCAACTAACCTTTGTCTCAATCACTTTCGTCTCTATGTCTTGAAAGTGCAATTTCAGTTTTGATTTGCCATCGTCACTTGAGCCGCGAAGTTGTGAAAACCTATAACAAGCAACGTCCTTTACCATTTAAAAATGTTAAAAAGCACGGTCGAATTGAGGAACCTTCTCATTTTTAAGGTCGATTCAAAGCAGTTCGCCAGTTTATTCAATAAACATAACAAAAATCTTCGAAAGAAATTTAAAGTAAATTAAAAATATACTAACATATTCTCAGCGTCCTTTAAAATGGGTTGAATGGTGTGATATTCGTCTTAAACACATACAAACTTAAACATCCATGTACACATAGATCATAATTCTAGAGTCTAAAATACCCGACCAACTTGATGCTTTACCCTTGACCAATCTGTCGAGTTCTTACAATAGAGAAAAATTCTTACATTAATTACACAATATAAATCGTACCTATAAGACCAGACGGGCTGCGCGCCGGGCGTGCCCTCGCTGAGCGAGAAGCCGCTCGCCCAGTCCAGCGTGAGCCCCGCCGCGCGCCCCATGTGCACCACCGTGAACGTCTTTTTCTGAAACGAGAGCTCCAATTATAATGGTTGCTGCTTTATGATAGGACTCAAAAATATTACGAGGGAAAGTATTTACGAGTCAAACTGATATCTGATAAGGCTTAACCTTAATAATAGTAGAAGTAATTGAAAATGGATGTGAAATGGAAATAAAATACATCATAATATTATATAACCTTTCTTATGTAACCTCATTCGAAATTTAAAATAAAAATTACTATCCGCCTGTCATCTGACAATGACAATAACGACGTGGGCCATTTAAACTTTACTCCAAGTTATTAACAGTTAAAGTCTCTAAATGAAGACCATTCACCACGAATGCATGTTACCGAAGCAGCCCCGTTGTATGGACTTGCCGCCCACAGCTGGGTTCTTTGACAGAATGGTATGCCACGTCCACCAGCTGATGTTGCCTTGCGAGTGGCACCACGGGACCGCGTTCTTCATCCGGAGTAGGAAGAACTTAGCCCAGGAGAAAGAGAAGCAATTGTCGAAAGCGTGTGTCATCATCTGGCATCCGTACAGCGCGATCAAGTTCTATTGGGATTGCTTGGGCTTGTTCGTGACCATTTCTGTCTTTTTGTATATGCCGTTTCAGGTGTTTTTGGATTGTAAGTATCTAGTAGTACGTACTAATGTTATTTAGAATTGCTTGGAAATAACTGGAATAAATTGAAAACTAGCTTTTTTTGTTGCATATTTTTACTACTAATCCTTTAAGCTAATTAAATAACTTAAAGGGTGCTTACGCTAAATAGAAGGACTAGCAATTAAATATATTCTATTGTTTTCAAGAATAAAATTGGTAAAAATAATTTAAAACTCTACTCCAGGCCCCAACCCGTTTGACCCATTCATATTGTTCTGCGACGCGTTCGCCGCCCTCGACATTTGCACCAACTTCATAACAGGCTACAACGACGAGGACCAGAAAGCGGTCATACTGAGCCCAAGAGACATCGCCAAGCGGTACATGAGAGGCAGATTCATATTAGACCTGATCGGAGCTCTACCTCTACAAATGTACGCACCAAATCATAAATGCAAATATCCTACACATACCATCATGTTTCTATTCAAGCTACCGAGACTGATCACTTTGAACGAAAAGTGGGAAAATGCGTACAGCCAATTGGGTTTATCCTACCTAACCACCACAGCTATAGGGGTTATGGTCCGTGTGATACTGTTCTTTCACTGGGTGACGTATATACATTATCAAGTGCCCATCTTCTTCACGTATCACAGCGAGAACAAGGTCATGTGGATGAGATCTCGGAGCTTCAACCTAACGAATGAGTCCACTTTCCAGAAGTACAGCACGAATTTGTATTGGGTGGTGGGACTGTGTATCGGCGCTGGATACTACATGCCGGTTGATGAGTTTATCATAAGTGGTGAGTTATAAAACTGGTTATTTTATTTAATTGTCACGTTTATTATTGCGAAATTTAAGGGCTTTCTTAAAAGCACTGCCTATAAGTAAGTGGAGTATGTAAAAAAGTCTCTGGATCTACTGAACATATAGAAATATTTTGGCGGTACGATCGCGCTTCTGTTTTTTAACAGATGTAGATTTTTCACGTATTGTCCAGTCCATTTTTTTTTTTGCAGAATTTAAACTGATTTAATCAATTTCCAGATTTGATTCTCACATCCGTCATCAGTTTAATGGGGCTCATCTTTATAATATTCTCATTCGCGACCGTCTTTCGTCTTTTCATCTACAACCATTATGACACTTACTCTTTCAATGGAAAATTAAGAGATTTGAAAGACTACATAAAGATTAAGAAACTGCCGAACATTTTACAACGGAAAATACTTTTGTTCATTAATTACAAGTTCAACGGGACGTATTTTAACGAAGAGTATATTCTGAACACAATTAATGAACAGATAAAACAGGATATAAATATGTACAGCTGCAAGGAGTTGGTGTTGAAGGTGCCGCTGTTCCAAGACATGCCTATTGCTTTCGTGAATACTATTATTTTTAATTTAGTGGAAGCTATGTTTATGCCTGGAGAGGTATGTTTATTTTCCACATTCCCATAATTAATTTTCTTCATTTACATTCTATAAGGTGGAAAAATCCGGTCAAATATACGAGTATATATAGACTCGTACGTTTTATATTGTAAATAAAATTTCGATCGATAGATTTTTATGGCGAATAAGCAGGCTCGATCTCAAGTGAAGATTTAAATTAAATGATGCTTCTAACTACAATATAGTACGGTTTTCAGGCGATAGTGTCGCAAGGTGATCAGATCGACTGTCTGTACATCATATCTTCTGGTTCGGCCACCGTGTTGGATACTAACGGGAAAGAGGTACCGTTTCTTTGTGTCTTTTTGCATCTTTATGACACACGTCTTAAAACTTATTATTGCATGAGATTTTCGTAGAAAGATTTCTTTTTTTACGCTTTTTTAGTATTAGTATAGCGTGAATGAAGTCGCGTTGGGCCGGCTAGTGATTTATAGAATTACATATGTAGATATATTGTATACAGCATCTAGTGCATTTGAAATTTTAAATTAATTTATTTTAGATATTTTTATATATTCAGATAACGCATTTACGAGATGGAGCGTATTTCGGCGAAGACGCTCTGTTCGACCCGACGAAGGTGCGCAGAACCACCATCATAGCGCTCGAGATCACCGAGGTGTACAAGTGAGTTGTCGACTGACATTTTAATATTTTAATATATCTTGTGTCAGTGTGTGTGCGTGTGTCAGGCTGGGCGCGCGCGCGTTCCGCGGGTGCGTGCGGCCCTACCCGCAGCTGGACGCGCGCGTGCGACACTCGCTCGTGCTCAGCGACTCGCGTGTTGTGTCAGTGTGTGTGCGTGTGTCAGGCTGGGCGCGCGCGCGTTCCGCGGGTGCGTGCGGCCCTACCCGCAGCTGGACGCGCGCGTGCGACACTCGCTCGTGCTCAGCGACTCGCGCCTGCGCCTGCGCACGCTCGCCATCGACTGACGAGAGACGACACTATCGAGTGCAGCTTCAATACGCGCTTTGGTTACTTTTGACAATACAAATAGATGTACATTTTGTTGTAATGTGTAATTTAAGAGTTAAACGTGAGGTTAAGTTAAATTTATAAAACTAGACTTGTTTCATTTTGTTGGAGTAATAAATAAATTTAAAACTGTATTTTGTTTATGTTGGGGAATTTAGAAGCAAGGGGGGCAAGACGCAATGGCAACTTTATTCCTATTGTGCAAGTTGGTCCATTTGGACTTATTTTCTTTCTCCTGGGCCACTCTACTCTCGCGCAGTCTCGTCAGTGAAGGCGGCGTCCACCCGCAGCAGACGGCAGGCAGCAGCAGCAGCACACACTCACCCCCAGGCGGTGCACGGCGCGCACCAGGCTGGCGGTGAAGGCGGCGTCCACCCGCAGCAGGTCGCGGCGCGTGTCGGCGCTGAAGTAGCGCGCGCCGGCCGCCAGCCCCGCGCCCGAGCTCTGCAGCAGGAAGCAGTGCGGCCGCCAGTCCACCGTCTCGCTCTCCTTCACCATGCGGAACAGCGTCTGGTACACCTTCAGCGTCTCCGGGCACTTGCCCAGCTCCGCTACCGTCATCTGCAATACGTCACAAAAATAAATAACTCATGGCGGAATAAATATGGATATGTGTTAGAGCACAGCACCATCTAGTTATACACCAAATAAATTTCCCAATTTATTTTTCACTGCACCGAACAAAATAAATTATAAAGACGACCCAATACCTGTAGAATTTATTTATTTATTAATTATAATTCTAACGAACAAGGGGACCACGTTATAATTGATTAGTTGAATTTATTTATTTTAATTCAAACGAACAAGGCGACCACGTCCTAATCGAATAGTTGAACCTCGAGTGAGTTGCCGGCCTTTTGAAGCTATTAGTACACTATCTGCTATAATAAATGAATGTCTGCGGCGAATTATAATTCAAACGTTGTTCGTTTGAATTATAATGGGGACCACGTTATAATTCAATAGTTGAATTTATTTATTTATTTTAATTCAAACGAACAAGGGGACCACGTTATAACTGAATAGTTGAATTTATTTATTTATTAATTATTATTCAAACGAACAAGGGGACCACGTTATAATTGAATAGTTGAATTTATTCATTTATTAATTATAATTCAAACGAACAAGGGGACCACGTCCTAATCGAATAGTTGAACCTCGAGTGAGTTGCCGGCCTTTTGAAGTTATTAGTACACTATCTGCTATAATAAATGAATGTCTGCGGCGAACCGGCGGCGCGTCGAACAGCAGCACGTCGGTGCCCTTGAGCACGAGGAACTTGGGCCGGTAGGTCTGCCAGGGCTGCGCGCCGCACACCTCGCCCTCCTGCACCCAGCCCAGGTACTCGATGCGCTCGCCCGCCGCCAGCTCGCGGTTCAGCAGCTTCATCTGCGCACCGCACACACATGTCGACAAATGCTCACTCGAAACATTACAAGAATATGTTAAAGGACGGTTTGTCTGCCATGAATAATAATAAATATTATAAATAAAGCCGGACTGCACGTGTCTATGGGTGAATAATAAAAAAGACACGGAAGTAAAATAAAAGAAAAAAAGTATAAATAAAGATGGTAAAGGTCGTAAATGTAGAAATGGAAAATGAAATGTTTGTGTACGTGCATGTGTGTATATGTTTGTGAACGTGTCTACGTAAGCGAGTGTAAAAGCACGTGTGACTCAGTGAAATTGTTTGTGTACGTTAAGTGTACAAGTGTGCGTGCGAGTATTTATGAGCGTGTAAGGACGTGTCTCAGTGAAATTGCAAGTGTATGTGTTTGTGTACGTCATGTTTGCACGTATGTGTGCGTCTGTGTTAGCACATGAGTATGTCTCAGTGGAATGACGCATGTCTGTGAGTATGTGTGTACCTGCAGCACGGTGAGCCCCATGATGTTGTCGGAGATGCTCTTGAGCCAGTGCGAGAGCGCGGCCGGCTCGTCCACGTGGATGACGCCCGACGTCATGTGCGGCCGCGCGCCGCGCACCTGACAATTATGACAGTCAGCGTTTTTCAATATCCGAGCACAGTGCGACATTTCGATTAATGTCAAATTAAATAAATAGTTTGTTAATTTTATGTCACTGCGCATGTAATTAATTGGTCGCATCAAGCGAAATCAATACTTATTACAGTTGAAAGTACTCGACATATGAATACAGAAAGATGTAGTTGAAATAATCAACGTTAAGCAAAATACAACATAATGCGCTCTAATGCTATGATTGAGAAACTAGGAATACTCCTCCTTATTTACATAATATTATAGTTGCAATATACATTGCATCTATAATATTATGTAAATAAGTCTGCTTCGTGATGAAACACTCTAACAAACTCAAAAGTCTTTGGACAGATTACAAGATCCTTTTTATTATACAAAAACTATATTTTACAAACCTCGAACGCTCCGGGTCGCAACTTATCCGTCCCGTACACGTACCGCGTCACGTAACCCATCATCAGCGGAACTGCAATATCAATATGTTATTCATTATGCATATGCATGAAGATGCATATGTCGTAAAAGAGAAGATTGTTACGAATTGCAATTGCATTTTTAGGTACTACAGCAAGCTTTTCCAATTCGATAATCATGTTTTCCAATTTGCACGCCGAACAAGGCGACATCCATTCCCAAACGCCCCTCCCCCCATCCCAAACTACTACTACTACTACTACTACCAAATGGCAGACAATGTTTAAAAGCATGACAAGTAGAACTGACCTGAGACCACGTCGACCCACTCCCGCCTCTCGTTCTCGGCGAGTCGTTCGGAGGCGGCGGACGCCGGTCGGGACTCGCGCCCCTCGCCCCACGCGCTCTGCACACACATACATATAACTTATAGGCACTTAGTATTGTAACTGCATGTTATAATTAAGAAACGAAACCCTGCACTAGCCCTCCTATGTTAACCAAATTTGTTTATAATTTAGGTTTAAATTAAAAATTGACGACTGTTTTCTGCTCTAACCTGATCACGTGCCTACTTCCTTTAACCCTTACCAAGAGATAGCAAATGCATAGTCATGACGTTTCCTACATTTTTCTTTCTATTTCCAATTTTAGAGATCCACAAAAATATAGTAGTCATACAATTTCAGACAAAGAAAGAATTAACTCAACATAGAAAATCTGTATCTCACCTGCCAACCGCCATTGGTTTCAGTCTTCTCCGAGTTGCAATTGTCGTCCACTTTATTGTGCAGCGACGGGTGCTCGTCCCCGGTACTGCTGTCTGTGTCTGATGCTCCATCGGCTGGAAGACACGACATACACATTATAGTAGCTGTGTCCCGCAAGTTCACACGCTCCCCTAACGAAAATCTATTTGGTAAAGCAAGCCAATTTCGTAGTACATTACAAAATCCCAAACTCTTCCAGCCGTTATGGTAGTTAAGACACAGCCAATTTTAATAAATTAAAAGGAATCTCATATGTCGAGTCCATCAATCGTTCATGGGCAACGATGATCCCTAGACGTCGACGGCATTCCCTAGCCTAGACCACCTACCCTGTTTCTGCAAGAAAGGCGTGGCAGCGCGATAATGCTTCACAGTGAGCACCACGATGTCGCCCGCATTACGCAGGATGTTGACCGCGTCGTCGTGCTTGCACGCCGTTATGTACTCGCCGTTCACTGAAATTATGGAGGGACATATCTCCGATTAACTCTATATTCTATAAACCTGCAGTACTATCTATTATAAAAATCTAGTTTACCTGTAATACGTTTGAACTTCTTCAAGACGAAAAAGAGATAGGACAAATTGCCCACGAGAGTTTGAGAAAGAACCATTCTAATGTTGAAACTCTTTATCTTATTCTACTATTAATCATATTCTATCCACTGCTAATCGTTCTAAACAGCCGATATTTATTTTATTTAATTCCTTCACAAAAGCCATATAATCCTATATTAGTATAATTTATTTACAAAAAGAAATATCGCCTATACAAAATGTACCATCTATCAACATCTAAAACTTGAAACGATTTTACAAACATTTTCATAATCCCCAAGCATTCCACAAACTATTATCTTGCGCAGCGTGCCCCAACGCGAGTTCCATCAAGATAACATTTGTGTTGGAACCGATTTACACCAAACGACTAACACCAAAGCATTCAGCGAGAACATTGTAATATATAATGTATGTTATAAGTATGTACGAAGACTTATTTGTGGTACCAGGTTTATAAAAGAATGACCATTCAATTTAACATTTCAAAGTTGTATTAGTAAGAGTTGTAAGTGAATAGAAATGTTTAAGTTAATTATTAGTTTAGTAAGTGTTATCATATAACAATTATATTATGATGTGAATGCCGTTTAGGTAAAGGTCTCCCCTTTCTTCATCCATACTTCTCTATTTCTGGCTAGGGAAAGCCAATCTCGCCCTACTTTCGAAACTATATCATTAGCCCTGATAAAACAAGCTTTAATATTATTATGACAGTCTATGAATGAATGAATGAACCAACGCACACACTCGTACTCGACTATTTTATACGCAAAAAGATCAAAGAAGAACGCTCACGTAAACTATAGCTGTTCGTTTTGGTGTAAATCGGGCCGTACACAAATGCAGTCTACAAACGTTTTAGTGCGCTGACCTAGAAATTGTAATAATCGCTAGCTTGATTATCTTCCGGGCGGCTGCTGATGTAACGTGCTAGCTGGTGCTTTTAGATCAGATCAGATGAGATCAATCATATGTCGTTTGGAAATAGAGCCATATAGGAATAGGAAACCTACTAATATTAAAAATATGAAAGTTTGTGAGAATATATGTATGGACTATGGATGTATGTTTGTTATAGTTTTACGCAAAAACAGCTAACTGATTTAGTTGAAATTTAGTATGTAGATATGTGATACATTGGATTAACACATAGAATACTTATTATGATAGCCCGATAATGCCCCGGAACGGGAAATTTCGTGGTTAGAACCGCGGGGCACAGCTAGTACGAAATAGTTCTTTCTCTAATTAAGTGATTAATAGATATTGTTTGATAAAAGCTTATTAACTTTGACGCAAATTTTCTGATTTTAAATCCGCATATTTTAAGTACAGTTATTGTCAAGTCCTGTGTATTTTTCATAAATAGGTTAAGTTAATTTCACATTCGCGATGTATACATCGTAGTATGAGAACATTGTCATCATATAGTTATATACTAAGGAACATTATCACATACAAAAAAATATTTCGAATAATAATAAAATTATAGTCCTAACTCCAACCCTACAAAAATTATATGCCTAGTCTTTAAATGAAACCTACGCATATTGATCTTCAGTATACAACAACTCCTCTAGCATATACCTAAATATCGTACGAGTAGTACGAGTTATAAATATATCTCAAACATCTCAGTCCATTCAGTGGCAATTAAAATGGTCTAGTAAATTTCTTAACAGGCATTGAATACTGGATTTCTATAAGAAAATCTTGAATAATAAATCGCAGCACTCCTAAATAGGCCAAGAAGCAAACAGTTGACTGCGTGCCCCATCTTGTATCGCGAGCTCTCGACATTAGATGACATTGAATATTAAAGTGTATCAACTTGGGACGCGACTTAACAAGCTAGAAGCCATTGTGCAACAGTTAGCCTGCGAGTCTTAAAAATAAGTTTTATATTTAAGGATTTGGAAAGGTAGATGAAACTAGGATTCCTTTAATGGAACAGTTCTGTTTTGACAGGCTAGACGTAGTGGGTACACTCCAAGTGATAGAAGTAACTATAGGACTAAATAATTACGTATGTTTACGTTAATTCTGGAAGATATATACACACAGTTTCTGTAACAACGCTATATGTAAGAAGGTAAGATTTTTTTTGCGAATTATTAGGAGCAACTCTTGAAAACTGTTCCATCATTGACCACGGCATTTCTTTACTTAAGAAGACAACATGTCTCTGGAATACACTCTAATTAAAAAAAACCTACCTTTGATAACAGCATCTCCAACAAACAACTGTCCGGTCTGGTCGGCAGCTTGATCCTTGTAAATCTTCGAAATAAGGATAGGCAGCTTATGTTCTGATCCTCCCTTTATACTGAGTCCAAGACCTCCCACTTTCTGACGAGTTATCTGGACCATACGTTCCTGAAGGAAAATTTGATGGTCAGTATTGTTTACTAGATAAGTTATTGATGTAAAGGATAACCATTAGTCGTTTTTATACATTACTAGCTGTTGCCCGCGACTCCGTCCGCGTTTACTTTTATAATTATTCCCCTGGAAACTGGATAAAAAGTATCCTATGTCCTTCTCCAGGTTCTAAACTACATCCCCACAAATTATCAGCCAAATTAGTTGAGCCGTTATCGAGTTATAAGTGAAGTAACTAACACGACTTTCTTTTATATATATAGATTCGGTGGAAGTAATAATGTATGGTATTCTATTGGCACCCATAAATTTCATTCAATTCGATACAATTTTAGTGTCCCGAAATAACCGACTGTATTTTTATGTTCAGGACATTAATCCTAGTCTTGGGTTTGAATCTCGTTCATTACTTGATAGTGTCAAACATGCTTAGTGTATCAATTTCTAAGTGAAGGACCGCGGAACATAACAATGCCTGTCAAAACGTCACGCAATGAGACACTCATTGTCTCTCGTTCGAGAAAACTTTATATTGTGAGCACTACAGATATGGTTATGACCGTCTATTGTTTAAAAACAATTGTTGTGCAACTATCATACGAGCTTCATGATCATAAAATGACGGGCGTAAAAGTGGATACTACAGATTGAGATCACGTAGGGTTTAGAATATAACAAGTTGCTCTTTATACAGGTCCTTTGTCTAAGGCTCTTTAGTTTAAAATAAAATTTTATCCCAAAATAATTTTAGTAAGAAAACATTATATAAGTTAGAACAAACTATCATTATCTATATCCATATTGTTGTAAAAAAATCCGCCATAGTTTTAAGTTATGACCACGACACTACAAATTTATTATACTCAAACTGAACTATGTAAATAGTCAAAACATCTTCCCGAATATATCGTAGTGGGTACTTCAAATGAAGCACAGAACAATCTAGGTTAAAACAAACGCGACGCTGCTCACATTTTCCCCGGCAATGGAGGAAGCAGCCTTTATCGGTCAGTCACGAGACGTATAATTATTTGGAGTGGTGCGTTTTGAGCTTTTAGCGCCTTTCAAAAGGAATTATGTCATCCACAGAGATGGGAGTATTTTATAACGACTTACCTGTCTTGTAAAATTATTTGGGGAAATGTAGGAATAGATAAGGTGATAGGTTTGAATGCCCCACATTTTCTTTTGTGCTTTAAAAATACAGTTTTAGAAATTCTCATTTTGGATTCAACAAATTGTTCACTGTATATCTGTGAGCAGCGGTTTCACTGGCCTCAAAATTTTATCCTAATGTAACGAATTCGCATAGACAATGGTTATCACGATTAATGATATTATAAAATCGGTTGAATAGATCAAGATATTACGCCCTACTCGGTCTTGAGGATGTAAGAAATACGACTGACAAAAAGGGTCTGGTTTTATACAAACCTTGTTTTAATTTTTAGTACGAATGTTATGAGTTACCCACCGCATGGCTCAAGTATAAATAACAAATGTATAAACCCTTTGATTTCGCTGCATAATAAAGTATTAATAATAAACCCGCCACATGCAACCTTTTTAATAATTAATTAGATGTTATCTCTCAGCTCTGAAGTAAGCAACGTTTATTTTATTTTTATTTCAAGTCGACGTACTTATTCAAAATTAAATTTCAACATGGAAATATTAACCATTCTAGTTTTAAGTTTAAAATAGCTCTGAGTAGTTTATGATTTTATAAGAGTATCGCCCTTTACTTATGACGTATTTCTAGAGACTTGTAACACTCTCATACACTCCTGGTACATCGAAAGGGGATATAACGTTACGTTGCGCTTTCTACGTATGTATATCAATTTGCTTAAGCTCCACGTCAGCTCACCCTATCACTAATTTATCATCAAACCTATATAAAAGATCTCTTAAAATGACGCTGACCTTAACTTGCTTTGTAAAAGGTGGGTGGCTCACCGTAGGGTGAGCGATCGACATTAGGAACCCTTACAGATTCCTCAGCCTATTCAAGATTCGTCAGGTACAACGAGTGTTTATGGGTGAAGTCTCCAGTCACACTCCCTATCACTGCTTTTATGTATTATGGTATATTAATCAATCAACTGCTTGACGTAACTCTTCCAAAACAAGACAAGCTGAGGAGTTAAACCAGTTAAAACACTGCATGGCCGTTAAAATCTGATGTCGAGAAGTTATATATATATGCTAAGTCTCGAACAAATATCATAAGCGCGAATATCAGAACTCGACGCCTTAGTGGTCGCTTCAAAACTTTATTTCTGGCGGACAGACCATAAACCTTTGGTGGTACTACTATAAGCTAACTCACCCTAGCATGCGGCACACTCTTGTCCCTCACTGGCGGTGGTACCACCACCTCTCGCTGCACGGTCACCGCGTCCATGGTGAGCACCAGCCGCGCCGGCATCGGCCGCGACTTGCCGTCCGACACTTGCACCATGCCGATGCGAATCTGGGACAAATTATATGATTTTTATTAGTTAGTAGCTATTGAATCTCTGTTGACTATGAGGCATTGATAGTTTTAAATCTATTTAATGGATTAAAAGCTTATTTTTATAGTGTCATTCAATTTCAGTGGCGTAAATATACATTCATTTATTATTATTAGGTAGTTACTTTTTGTCAGGAAATTAGGTTTTTTCAAAGTTTAAATTTAATTTAAAAAAATCAGAATTGATTCAGTGCATCCATATGGTTTAAGAGACAGATAATCTTATGTCTACCTAGAAACCTACTTAAACTTACTATATTTATGGAAAATATATCTTTGAAAAGTTTGTATGTCACTGAATAATCAAAGGGTATCTTTAACAATACCTTTTTTTTTTTTGACTGGGGGAAATCCTCTTACGGATACCGCGTCCTCCTCGGGGGAGAAGGAAGCGGTTATGTCGGACTCGCCTAAAATCGGCCACTACCGACTAAAACCCACCGGTGTTCGGTCGCGCACCCTTTCGGGGGGCGGACCTGCCGAGGACGCACGAAGCAATCATCCGCAGGTCCGCCAGGCGCCGGCGGCCGCTTACCGATGCGACCGCCTCCTCCAGTGGGGCGAGACAGGAAGAGCTATCTGTCCCGCCCCCTCCACGTCATGGTGTGCCCGGAACACCAGACACACCACAACAGGCGCAGGAGCCCCATTTCGTGGGCGACGCGACCCCCGTCTACGCCGCCCGGGACCCCCACTAGGGCTGGAGGAGGAGGTCGCTTTGGTACGCC
>DWAJ01004175.1:0-13407 GCA_018238005.1 Eurema mandarina
GCCCATAATGTTACGCAAAAATGCTATCTCTAGCAACTTGACAATATAAGTATATGCTAACAAAAATGGCATCAATTAAATATTCTGCGCAATGCACTCCGATATATCTCGCTTATTGCAAGCTTACGCAATTAGCAAATAACGGTCTCAGGCCATTTATTAAGGCATTTCACGATAAGAGCAAAAAACACGCACCGATCTCCGCGGTTCAATACACCAAAACAGTAGGTACGCGAAGGTTATACGTATCACCTTGCAGCATCTGTATCAAAAATTCACTGATTGGGGCCGGTTTTCGGTCGCTACATCGTACCCCTCTCGTCGTATAAAACCACCGTCGGTCTCGCGACAGCCAGTTTTTTTACATATATCTCGCAAGTGTACGTATCACAATGCTCCCGCGGACTGTTCTCGTGGTCACTGTGTGTGCCCTGGCCACCGCGCTGCCGATCCCGGCTGATGTATCCAGCATCCTTGCCGTTGTAAACCAAGATGTTCAAGAGAGTTCAATATCCTCGCTACCGCTGTTCCAAATATTCAAGCCCATTATCGATATGTTCCCGAATTTCTCCGAGGTCGGGCCGAAGGTAGAAGTTGGAGAAAAGTACACTAATATCATAGTTAAAGCCAAAGATTATAAAATTGAAGACTTGATTGTCAGAATAAAAGGTAAGTTTGTCGTTTTACAAGGAAGTAGGCAGTCGGAGGCGGGCGATCGAGACTTGACGAGCGAATTTTTATTCACCACATCGCTGCCAAACAATATTAATAGCAATGACGTATTCGCTAAATATTACATTGATGGATATTTAGTAGTAACATCGCCTAACGAAGGGAAGAAGGGCTTTTACGAAGATAGAAAAGTTCCTATTGTTCTTACAAATGAGTTATATATTAAGCCTAAGCCACTTAAGCCAGTAGAAAACGTGAATGTTAAACCAGTGGCTCCAGTAGAACCAGTGAAACCAGTGGCGCCTGTAGCTTCAGGCGATAATGAAGTCCCTGAAGAATCATTGGCTCCAGTGAAACCAGTAGCTTCGGATGTTCCAGCAGTCCCTGAAGAATCTGTGGCTCCAATAAAACCAGTGGCACCCGTAGCTTCAGACGTTTCTGAAGTCCCTGTAGATACCGTAGTTCCAGTGAAACCAGTGGAACCTGTAGATTCGAACGTACCAGTTGTCCCTGAAGAATCAGTAGCTCCAGTGAAACCAGTGGATCCTGTAGCTTCAGACGTACCAGAAGTCCCTGTAGAAGCAGTAGCTCCAGTGAAACAAGTAGAAACTGTAGCTTCTAATGTACCAGTTGTCCCTGAAGAATCAGTAGCTCCGGTGAAACCAGTGGAACCTGTGGCTGCAGACGTGCCAGTAGTCCCTGTAGAAACAGTAGTTCCAGTAAAACCAGTACTACCCGTGGCATCAGAAGAACCAAAAGTACCACAAGTTGCTTCATTACAACCAGTTGAACCAGTTGAACCAGTGGTACCAGTAGTACCAGAAACACCTGTAGCTCCTGTGTCTCCTGTGGTTCCAGAACCGGCGGTTACACCAGGAAGCGAGCCCGAAGACGAAATTCGAGGTACTCTAGATTACATTCCCGGTACCACTCAAGTGGAACCTGAGACGACAGCACAACCAGTAGCCCAAGAGTCTACTGAAGTTGTTAAGGAAGAAGTAACTGAAGGAGAGAAGAAAGAAGAATCAACCACGCCATACATCGCAGAAGTTCACATTGAGACAACCACGTTAGCGTACAACGAAATAAGTGACTTAGAACCAGTTAGTGAGAAAAATTAATTTTACAATAGTTTTTTAAGGAATGTTTGATAGAACATTGGTTTGTGCACAGTTTATGGTAGGGGCATGACTGGAATAAGAATTGTGTTTTCGAATGATTGAAAACAATAGGAATACGTCATTAGGTACTTGGCTTTATCTATATATTCTTAGCTGTATGTCGGTGATAAATTCAAGAAATTATGCTCAGTTACATTGTTATAAACGTGACATAAAGACTTTTTAATTAAGTGTTCTTTTTATTGCATTCTCTTGACGTTACAAGTATTTGTTTTCTAGAAATAAAAATCCTTATTCAATCACGCCTTGACATGTTGTGATGGAATTATAAAATCGAATAGGAAAAAAATCGCTTATATTATTATTATCGATCGCTAGTGTCATACATACATATTTATAAATAATTTTGAATTAATATCTAATAAGACCTTCAAATATAATATAGTAGTGTATTTTTAATTTTTGAAGAGGTATGGTAATATTTTTCAATTCTTTGCGTTTAAAAACATTTATAGGTCGGTAACACACTAGGTATAAAAGATAAAAATTATTTTTATTATCCGAATTGTTTAAGAGTTTAGCGCGTACAAACAAACTCGTCAGCTTTATGTAATAGTATTGACTAACAATAGAACAATATAATTTTATTACAATGTGTCTTTATTACCTGTGTTATTTAACAAAATTGTAGTATGGAGTATGTATTGACTATTGTGTGTGTATTTTAAAGTATATATATAAAGCAGTCCGTACAAGTAAATAGTGTTCATTTAAATCTAGAAGTTTTTTTCTAAATTCATTCATACAAAATATGTATAGTAACACTTGTTATTATATAAATCAGCCAAGTGCGAGTCGGACTTGCGAAGGGTTCCGTGCCATTGTGTATAATGTAATTGTGAAGAATGTATTTTTTTGTAAAATTAAATGCTTAAACACTAATATACAGTTAAGAGTCTTTAATAAAATAGCGTATGTTTTATATTTTGCTAGATCTTCAAAACAACGAGGAGGCAAAGGATTGGATTACATTCCAGTTCGCTGCGAATTTCATAGAAATAGTTCGATGTATTCGCTTATTCATTAGTAAATGTTCTAATAGCAAGCTTCTAACAGTAGAAGTAGAATTAATAGCGCAGTAATATTTCTTTATTAATTGTATTGATACTATACATGTTATCTATTATATAAAAATGAAACGCAATATGTGTTGGTAAGCGCATAACTCATAAATGCCTGGACCAATTTGGCCAATTCTATTAAAATTTACCATGAAATTAAGGACGGTTTTTGTGGCGAGAAAAAAATAGAAAAAAATAGAAAAAAAAAATCGGAAAAATTGTGTTGAAATTTGTAACATAATAAAAATATCGACAAAAACACATTTAAAAACACGTCATTAGGTGTTTAATTGTAATCTATTAATATAATCTACATAAAGCTGAAGAGTATGTTTTTAATCACATTGGACACGAACATTACTGGGTTTAATATAAAAGTAAATAGAACGAAGAAAACAAAATCCAATACTAACAAGACGCTGCATTTCTAAGGAAAATCAAGTAAGTATAAAATCGCATTTAAATACGTGATAATAGATTCTATCGGAACACGTTTTTAATGTTATAATTAAACAAATGGGTTTACGTCATTTCAATAAAAATAACTATTTCCTATATTGTCTGCGCTTCATCGTTTTATATTAAACATATGATCTGTATAAGGTGTTAATATTCATTGAAATCGCATCATTATGTGCGCATTAGTCTTGAAGATTCTAGAAAATAGTTTATTTTTTATTTCTTAACGAGTTGCGCACGACATTCTTCACAATATTTTTTAATTTGACGTTTTCATTTCGATGGTTTGTAAGGTAACGGAGAATATTTCGTTGAATTGTTTGTCTGTAATCATATAATAGATCGGTGGTACTTAACCGGTGGTCCGCGGACCACTGGTGGTCCCTGGAAGCATCCCAAGTGGGCCGCAAAGCAATCACAAATAAAATAAGTGTAAGAAGCAAAAATTTTAAAATTACCTAGTAAAGAGTATGTAATCACAAAAATCTATTAACATGTATAATTATGTATAAAGCGCATTTACAATAAATAATAATTATAAAAAATATATTGAATAATATCATGAATTTATTATAGATAAACACTTGTTTATCTGATCTGATCTTGATAGATAAACACTTGTTTAGTGTCAATAAATAAACGCTCGTTCTATACTTTAGAACGAGCGTTTATTTATTGACACTCAAATAATGCAGGTATATAATACTCATAAAGCTAATAGATGGTCCGTGACAAAAGGGAAATTTTAAGAAATGGCCCCTCATATCTAAAAGGTTAAGAAACACTGTAATAGATTAACATTTGGCAATATTACAAAATATCGTTATAAAGTCATTAAAGTCACATCATTAATAGCACATCCTAATAACGTTCTAGAAAGATCCACATTTAAAATCGCATTCTAAGAATTTAGGTCGTTTCATTGTTTTAATTTTTGTAAACAAACACGCAAAGTTTGTTTTAGCACATAATATAATTGTTTTTGTTTTGTTTTTACACGAATTCATTGTAAGAAATATGAAATTTAATAATTATCAAATTGCACTGTATTTCATAATAATTTTAATTAGTAAATTATTTTGTTGCCTATCGGTAAATGATAAATTATTCAGTACGAATTGCTCAAGTTTTTTTTTACAATATATTTATAGCTGTCAGAAATAAATTCTTGACGGAAATAGTTTAACAGAGTTATTTTTGAGTTTTATTATTTAGACTATCTTTGAACGAAATTTTATCAAAATCGGTTCTTTGGTGTCCTACTTATAATAAATGTTAAAGTTTGTGAGAATGTCTATATGTTTGATATTTTTTCACGCAAAAACGGCTGGACCGATTTCATTGAAATTTGGTATGTAGATAGGTGATACACTGAATTAGCAAATAGGACATTTAATATCCCGGTATTGCCCCCGGGAACGGGAATTACGCAGGTAAAACTCGGCACGGCTACTATAGTATGTATGTATATAGATATAATATGTGTCATGTTTCGGTCAGTGCGTCAGTCTATTCGTAATTGCTTCGGTTATACAATAGATAGAAATATTTTTGTTTAGGTATATATAAAACTAAAAACAAAATTAAAAGAGAGAAGTGGGGTTGGATAGCAAGCGTAGGTATAGTACGCGTCATTTATGTTTAGTGATTGACGAGAATAGCTGCGAATCGGTAGAATTGCGCTCGTAATCGACTTCTGCGCAGGTTTCGTTCAGCGCTAAAGATTCGTGACGGGTACTATACAGCGGAAACATTCGTTAATCTGTTTCTGGTCTATAAAAGAGACTCAAGGAATAAATTTAGAGGAGAAACAAAATAAAAGTTTTTGGTCTTAAAATGTTCAGTGATCTATTAGAGGTCTGCCTTAAATAATTTTGGTTCAAGGAAATAAATACCTATACAATAAATCAAAAGCAACACAAACAGCATACTAAATGATTCACCAGTTCCCGATTAGAATAATTAATTGGCCAGACTGATAAATTTTTGAATAAAATTAATTTTATTATGTTCGAACCGGTTCAATGTCATCAGTCAATAGGTCAAAGATTCGAAGACATATTTTTAGTGCTTATAATGTAGGTAGGTTTTAGTGTATATTACGTATGGATGTATGTTTGTTTATATTTCTCGGAAAAACGGCTGGACCGATTTAGATGAAATTTTGTATATAGATGACACCCTGATTAACAGATACGATTTGCATCCCGGTATTGTTCCGGTAACGGGAACGACGCGGGGCACTACTGGTAAGTCACAAAACTTGAATAGTCTACACATTCCTTAAATATGAAATATTCGAGATATCCTCAATGCATGACGACGTAAGCGTAGTGTACACTGTACACAGCTAACAGACACGATTGGAATAGCAAATATTGTGCCGAAATGGATGATTTATGAGCCTGGTTATTCACCTCGTGACGTGAGACAAACAAACACATTTATATGTAGTTATATATGTTGTTGTGTGGAAATACTCGCCGCGCCCTGCGAATTTACTCGCGTGGTTGGTCTTCCGACAACTATATTATAAATTATACGAAATTTAATAACATACTGAAACATATTTTACTACTTAACGGGATCTTTGGATATATGTAAAACAAAAAACAATTAAACAAACGTCATCCTTTTCTGAAGGTAGTTGAAAATACCAAATTTTATAAAATACGACTATATAACCTATTTTAAGTTTAATGCATTCTATAACTTACCTACCACAATTTTTATCGTTTTTTTTTAAAGAGTGTTATTAAAAATAATATTAATTTAATTTCAGTCAAATCAATAAATCAGTCACTTCAAATATGTTCTGCAGACATACGGAATAACAAATGACAATTTCATTGAAACCATTGTTACCGATGCCAAGACAATAGGCAGGTGAGTGTGGGAGCCGATCCTTTCGTGTTCTCACAGTTTCTACCTTCCGGTGAGTGTTATATTATGAACTAGCTGTGCCAGCGATTTCGCCCGCGTAGAAAGGTGACTATGGGCAGCATTTTTGAAAATGCCTAACCCGCGCCAACAAACGTTCAGCGAGTTCGTGATTCTTTAAATTGCCATAACTTTTTTATTTATCAACCGATTGACATGAATTAAAGACTAAATGTTAAGTGACGCTTACCACAATATATCATTGAAAACCCCTTTTAGATAGGATAAACCATTTCTGAGATTAGCGTGCACAAACAAACAGACAAAAATTCCAAAAAACATTGTTTTGGGTTCCATTGCGTTAATAAAGGCCTCCTATAATATTTTTTCTTATATATCTTCCATGTACAGACAGCGACTCGTTACGTTTTTATTATATGTATATATTTCTTGTAGTATTAATTTTTATAGGGTGGCATATTGCCAACTGAATTAACCACCGTTTAAAATAAACTATCAGAGTTTCTTGCTAGTTGCCGGTTATCTGTAGAAACTGCCTGCCGAACCGATGGTAAATGTTTTGTAATACCATTTCTACTATATCTATCATTATTTTCTCTTATTAGTTTTCCTACAAAACTGGCAACTCATTGCGAGACAATTAGTTTTTCTGTTTACGGCAGAGGCAACTTTTGCCCGTTTGCCTGAAAACTGAATAATTCACAACTAGAATAGAAAATTATATACAGTGTGCTAGAAAACAAGTGTCCGATTCGAAAACGTCTTACTTTATACCGGTTGTAGGTTCCTACTTTGTTATCGTTTTGAAAAAATAACATAACAAAAAAAATAAACTTAGTAAAATTGCAAAACTTACATGGCAATACCGCGTTCACGTATACACACGTCACGCTTTTCTAGCTATAGGGTCTATACTCTAAACTCTAAAGCAGGGGTCGGCAAGTAGTTTTAAGTAGGGTCCGGATAAAGCTCTAAAATTTTTAAAAGGTCCAGAAAAAAAACAACTGATAATAATGAAGTACAACTATTTATCTCCTAAAATTAATGTGAAAAATTGCATCGGCGGTCTTGAGCCAGGTTTTTAAAGTTTGGTTCTCGTGAAGAACTGCTAATTCGAAGAGTGTCTTCTAAGTGAGTGTCTGTTAATCTCGAATGATATTTGTTTTTCAAAAAAATCATTTCTGAAAAATGTGGAAAATTATTGATACCAGTGCAGAATTCTAAACCTCCAGCACCCCCTGAGCTTCTAAAATTGATCTTTTGCAAATGCAAAGGAAACTGTGGTGCAATGTGTGGATTGTTAATAATATTGTAAAATTTGTAATTAAAAAAAATCTAATAACAAAATAAAAAATAAAAATAAAAAACAAAACAAACAATAACTGATAACATATATAGGTACAGACGTATAATATAGGTACAGTCAAGTGTACTGAAAAATAGTATTCACATCAGAGCGCTATAAAACCCTAACTATAGGCTTAATGAAAAAATTATGCGAATAAAAGTTGTTCCTCAAAAAACGATCTACAAAAATGGTCAGATATATTTTTTTCGTAAAATGATAAAAAAAAAGTTACATCAAATTTTATCAAATAAATAGTTTTAGAGATATATCATATATACGGCCGTGGGACAAGGGTGGCGACCCCAAAAACTTGGTTTTAGTTTTACACTGACCCCTACACATTAAAAAAAATAAAATTGCGTCCTCTAAAAATCGCAGGGTTAGTCCTGGCGGTCCGAGGTTCAACCTTTCGCGGTCCGCAAACGGACCGCGGTCCGCCTGTTGCTGACCGTTGGGTTAGAACATGGACCTATGGTACATATTAAAAAAAAACCATTTGGTTTAATATTTCCACAACTTTTAATTATTATTTATTACTCATATTAAATCACAAAACTGGTCATAGTTTGTTATACAACTTAATAATATTAGTGATTTCTTGTATTTAAATATTTATAATACTTTATATTGGATATGTCTGATTTGAGTATCACACAATAAAGTTTTCAACGCCCCAAATTATTATAATCAAATGACAATGAGATTGGGATTTCTACTGCGCTTTTCTATTGCATATAATAATTATTAAGACATAAAATATTCATAAAACCATTTCCTCATTTCAGATTTCTACAAAATGGGTGGTTTCGCAATATTCCCTATATGTTACGGTTGTGAAAATGACGAGGTCCGCGCTTGTGCTAGCCAGATACTAGCCGAGTTGTGTCAAAACAACCCGTTCTGCCAAGCTAGAGCTTTGGAGAGTGGTTTGCTGAATGTTATACTGCATTTAGCCAGTACTGAGCGGGGGGACGCACTGGCTAAGTGTGTGTCGGCTGTATCATGTAAGTAGAAACGAATTTTAATTACTGAAGAATAGAAGAAACGCAAATTTTAATTTTGGATCTTTCTTCATCTCATTATACCTATACTTAACCAGGTTTTCTTTCTATATAATCAATGATTACCATTTTGAACATTCTGTGAAGTATACAATGAGACATTCATGTTATATCATAAAAAGGAAATTTTCGATTTTGTTCAGCTGTTAACAAGTGTATAACTTCATAAGTTACTAAGTATATTTGGTGCTTCTTTTTATATTATTGGCGATATTTAAGAATGCCTGTATATTATAACAATATTTATATACAGTAAGGCACAAAAGTGATATGGAATGTACAAAATAATATCATAATGAAAAACAGTACTTTTTCTCTTGTCTGTACAATATATGCTGGAAGCTTATATTTCTACTCTATTTTCCAATTTTCTTCTCTTATTCATATTGCGACAACCAACCATGACTTCTACTATTACTACTAGTTATATCTAAATTAAATGTGTAAATGTGGTAAATGTTTTGTAACTACGAAGATTTAAAAGTGTTGCTATATGTAGCCTAGTTGAATAAAGATATGTTCGACTTTGACTATTCTATTTACTAATAATTCCTGTATATAATATTTCAGCGGCATGTCGTGAATTCGAGCCGGCGTGTCGAGAGCTAACAGCCCAGGACGGCTGCGAGACACTCACACACATTCTGGGGTTGGACTGTCCAGCAAATGCTAAGACAAAAGCAGCGTTCTTCGTAGCGTACCTTTGTAGACATTACCCTGATGCTAGAGGTAGGTGAAGTGAAATGAGTACATTGAATTTAGTAAAAAGAGTTCTTATTTCTGTTTTATAAATATAACAAAGCTAAACAACATAACATACTACATATAATATTAGATAACAAACATATATTAATTTAACATTATTCTTTATGTATGTTGCATATATTTACATAATCATATATTTATAACGATTTTTAATTGATGTATATAATTTGTAATGATTGAAATTTTTTTGATGATGGGGCTGACATGGCTTCAGAGCTAAAAGCCCTTAAAAAAAATAAAGATAAAAAAAAAAAAATTTATAACGTCACACAGTAACATCAGAAATGAGAGATTGACGAAATTATATATATCACATTATATATACCATACCAGATTGCTGAATGTTATATCTTGATCGTTGTGCACAATATATTTAGTTTATAACTGAAAAGTGGTTTCAATAATTTTTCAAGTATTCATTTACTAAAATCAAAATTAAACCTAAGCCATATTGACCTATTTATTAACAATTTGCTTCCAGAAAAATTCATCAAACTCAACTTAGCTCGGACAATAGCAGACCAAATCAAAGCCGGAAGAGACAGCGCTACAGAGCACCTACTCAGCATTCTGCAGGCTCTTCTAGAAGATTCTAGAGTTATCCAGCAGTGTCTGGACCCCAAGTTAGAACTAAAGAAGCGTCTAGAAGAACACATGAAGAGACCAGAGTTGGTGGAAACATATGTAGAAGAACGGGAATATTGTGATAATATATTGAAAATATTGAACAATTGCCCGGAGGTGGAAAATGTGAATAATGAAGTGGATAGATAGGTGTTTTAAATTATTGTTTTAGTGCTATTTTCTAGTGTAAAAATTAAAACATGTGACCTTACTTAAAAAAAATGATTCCATGCTCTATATTTAATACTAGGAGCCAGCTATGTCTTTGCATGGGTATTAAACAGTCTGTTTCATTAATATTTTGATCATTTAACGTATGACAGCTACGAATCTCAAGAACATGCAAATTTCCATACATTCTTATTCGCCTTTATTTGCAATAAACAGCAGCTTATGTTCTTCCCATAGAACAAGACTCTTTCCAATTTTATAAGAAGCTGTCCAGTAGTTTTGGAGCCTATTCTATTCATACAAACGAACAAATCTATTGTCAGAAATATACATGAATGATTATAGTTATTCATAATAATGGGATTTCATAAGACTAAAACATGAAATGTATCTGCACTACAAATATATAATTTAAGGTCCTATGTATGTTGTCTGGAAAATTTAATATTGGCAATACTTTTTTGATTGTTGCTACATTTATCTCAATGTCCGTACTATGACCATTGGCCAATATGATTATAGATTTGGCCATTACTTACTGCTCTTATATACACATGATATAGGGCTAGCTTAACTGTTTTTCGAATAACACTAAACATCAAGTATTTTACAATAAGAAAATTGTTTATATTATTTCCTACTGCCAAGTCTGTTAATTTGTATGTATTTCATATACATATGAATGATAACTTTTTTTTTAAATCCACTTTATGTTAATAAATATATGACTAAATCTATCTTGTGTTTTCTTATCATTTTATTACACTAAAATACACAGAAGTAATTACTATTTATTATCTTATATAAGCCGCGCGCTAATCTATTCTTATTATAAATCTGTAGAGAGGTCAATTCTGTACATTAGATATATATCCAAAATAACTATCAGGGGGTGATGAGGGATCGATACTGATGCCAAAAATGCAATGAGTAAAATTTTCTGTCTGTCTGTCTGTTTGTATAACCGTTATAGAAACAAACTAACTTGGTACAATTATTCTTCATACTCCTGAGCAGGTTATAGTATACTTTTCATCACGTACAAATAGGAGCGGAGCAGTGAAGGAAAATGACGAGAAAACGGGAGAAGTTACTACATTTCTTAAGCTTCCGTCACGTATGCTACCTTAATGGTTAATATTACACGTAAACGATGTATCACGGAAAAGTTCTTCTTAAAATTATATAAAAAATATCCCAGGACAGCATATGTCTATCTTTTATAGTTGACTCACAATAACACGTGTAACTCCCGATAGAACACCAGTTTGAAGCGCTCTGACTATATTTGCCTACTCTTACGTTTATAACACTCCCTCTCTAATTAAACAAGTAAACATTATTAGCTACTTCATATAAAAGAGTCATAAAAATTGGTTTAGAAAAACCAAAGTAGGTAATACAAAGAGATATAATATTAAACGAGCAATATTTGCATGTATCTAACGATTTCGTGGAAAATTTTAACATAGGTTCTTACATAGCCAAAAAATTGTATCTAGCTAGGTTCCATGACTGGAAAAAATCGTTTTTCCTGTATTTTCCCGCAAAAAGATATACCGCTTAAAATACCGCTTAAAGTACAATACATTCGGCATTAATATGAATTAACTGAATCCATTATTGATGTTTTGGTTCGTGGGCCAAATCCTTACTCCATATAGTTTTTTTGTCTTTTCTATTTTATATTTTTCATTGTAGAATATATTATTACATTATTGATTTAGATTTTTGTTACTGATATAAGATTTTTGTATCATTGAGAAGGCTATCTCGCCCACCTTCCTATAACGCGTAATGTTCAAATTCTAACTCTACAGACCTCTATTTTTTTTCATAGAATTAATTATTTATTAGAATATAGGTTCCCGTTCCCGGGGCAATACCGGGATAAAAAGCATCCTATGTTTTAATGCAGGGTATCATATTGTATTTATTTACCAAATTTCAACTAAATCGGCCATGCTATAAGGATTATAAAAAAAGCTTAAAATCACTTTAAAAAACTGCACTTGCATAATTTCCCTTTACATAATTTTCGTTTTTAGACTTCGTAAAATGAACAGTCTCGAAATTTCGCGAGCAGCCTAGCTAGGCGCCAAGCGCACAGTGCGGCCTGGGCCATGGGCATTTTTGCGAAAAACGACGGAATCGCGGACGAAGTCGCAGGCAACAGCCAGTATATAATAACGAGAAAATTTGGTAAAAAAAAATTTTTTAAAGAATCCGTTGTGTCGTTATGTATTACGAAAGATTGTGTTCATTTTCCTCATGTTCAAGTGATAATCCGATGATCGATTCGTTTTAGGCGCGTTTTTATTTGCCACAATTACGTTCAATCACATTATCTTTTAATTAGGCAAATCTATCTGTATGAAATTGATAATTCTATTTATGTCGTATTAGGTAATTATTTAACTAAGATAATCAACGAGGTAGGTAACTGAGTCCATGTATTACAAGTTACGACACACCGGCATAAAACATATAGTGGTGTTAGTCTAGACTCATTTAAGTTTGGTACATTTTAGCCATATCCATTTGGTAGTTTTTTCGTAAAAGAGCAACAAACATGTACATCCTTATAAACTTTAAAACAATATTGACATTAGAAAGCCTTTTTTTTATGTTTTATAATATAAACCAAATGATATTATATTTCAAAGATATGTTATAAGCCAATGATACCTATTATATAATAGATATGTTATACCCATACAAATCAAACGAAAAAAGTGTTCCCCACAGCAGCGGCAGCACACACACCTAAAAGTTAAAACGATAGAAAAGAGATAAATGATAAAACAAACAAGTTTTCTCTTTTTAGAGATAGTTAGTTTTGGGTAGTATTTAACCTTGCCTCAATTTATTCAAGTTTTCTTCAACTAATTTTACCTTTCATCTGCCATATATACTAATTGTGCACCAAAATGTGTTCATAAAAATGTTTTATAATGGGCACCTATTTAATAACAATTGCAATTTCTAAAAAATAATGTTGCACCTAATTATACAAGAAGCCTTTATTTTTTTAGTGTTACTTCAGATAATGTACTGCTAAATATATTAAAATCAGACACCAATTAATGGCTAATGTAGTTTAATTAATCAAAAGTAAATACACTAAAAAATGTAATGTTTACATTAAAAATGTTTTTGTACTA
>DWAJ01004176.1:0-13406 GCA_018238005.1 Eurema mandarina
TTTTGACACAGCAGAAATAACGCAGCTGCTACACTTTCGACCGTTACTACACACCTAGTCGGGTTCAGAATCATACAATCTAACGATTTTATAGGGTTTTTGCCGTATTGCTATGAGACATGGTTTTAGTCGTGGGCTCTCCTACTATAGGGTGGTACCTTATACAGCATGAAGAAAATATTTAAGATGATAAAATTATGTCCTGACTGCTGTCCTGATTGCAAAAATATGATTGGTTTTTTTGGACTGGAAGCATCTTTTGAAAGCCGATATTTAATTTATCGGTATTGTCATTTCCACCTCATTTACGATATGTAATTTTTCATTAATATTAATCTATTTTGTATTTTATGCATAAAACTTGCAGGCATTTCTTTTTTTATATAAAATCCGTCTTCAGGTCGCCACAGAACAGGGCCTCGCGAAATCTGTTTTGCCCACATCAAATTTAGGTCTTGCCCCGCCACTGCTCATACACAACGTTCACAGCTTTTTTGTCAACCCGCGGTCGGTACCGCAACAACTACGTCCCTGCATTTAAAATTTGTAATATCTTCGGAACTACTCACTTAAATAACATATCTATTACACATGCACAATTTATTTAAGGTACTTAATTCGATTAGGATTATCGCTGTATAGTTAAAAATCACCTCGTAAAAAAACTATTTATTAGTTAACGATAATTTAATAGCTATAAATTATTATAGCGAAATGCGTGAAAAACAGTTATCAATTCATAATATATACTATCATTGATTTCGGTTTTTATGTGTTATAAGCATTGGAAATAAATGGCTTTATTATTATTATTATTATTATAGTTAAGGATTAAATATGGTTATAGTGGGTTATCCCTAAGAGATAGACATATGCTATCGCGGACTTTTTTGTAGAACTTTTTAAGGTGGACAATACTGCAGTACAATATTTTGGTCTATCACGTAGGGTTTAGCCAGTGTTTGCAATTTAAGCGCAAAAAAACGTTCTTATTTACGACATCACATTAGAAACCTCTAAATTTATCGGTCTTTCTCTACTATATTATGCATGTATTATACATATAAACCTTCCTTAAGAATCACTCTATCTATTAAAAGAAATACATCCAAATCCGTTGCGTAGTTTAAAAGATCTAAGCATACATAGGGAGAGACAGACAGCGATAGCGATTTTGTTTTTTACTATGTAATGACTAGCCTCGCATGAGTTGTAATATCCACCACTTAATATAACTTAGAAGTCGGTGCCAAGTAAAACAATATCTGTTTGTTTGGTTTAATCGATATTGTATAGATTGTTGCAGCATTTATTTACGGCAGGAAACGACATCAAAATTAAGAAATAACTATTGAATCATTTCTATATACTAAATGAAAAAGCGTATTACCTTGTGGGAAGCAAATTTATTTTTACTTTTTAGTTTGGAGTCGGTTTAATTTTGTTTAAAAATTAGTTTAGCTTAAACTGATTTATTGTCTACTAACTGTTGCTCGCGACTTCGTCCCCATTGATTTGTTTTTCCTTTATTTCTTCGCTCCTATTAGTCGCAGCGTGATGTTATGTAGCCTAAAGCCTTTCACGATAAATTGTCTATTCAATAAAAAAAGAATTTTTCAATTCAAACCAGTAGTTCCTGAGTTTAGCGCCTTCAAACAAACAAACTCTTCAGCTTTATATATTAGTATAGATGTGTTTAAGTATTAAGTAAATTTGCGTAAAAATACATTTTGTGAATGTTTTTAATACCAGCATAACACGGAATACCGTTGCCTAGCAACCGGATAACCTCATTTCGACTAAATTACAAAAAAGCTTTACAATTTTTGCTTTATATTTTTAATTTTAACCTCTAATACCGGGATAAAAAGTATCCTATGTTTTAATCCAGGGAATCATCTATCTGCATACCAAATTTCAACTAAATCGTCCAGCCTTTTTGCCGTGAAAGAAAGACAAACAGACACACTTTCCCTATTATTATGGATTATCTATGACAAGTCAGACAATTATCTTTGACGTTTTAATCATGTAATTCGTATATTAATTGTTTCCTAATATCGTCCAAGAAAATACGTCAATTAAAATTATAACAAGCTAGCCGCAACCTTCTGTTTTACTTATAATTATTGAAATGAAATGAAATGATTTTTTTTTATTTCTGAGTAGGTAAATTTGAAACAAATACCTTCAGAAAGTCTACATGGTGCCTACAACCGGTTCGGGAACTAATCCAGCGAGCAGAACCAGCGAAAGAAACTCGCAATTATTCACTTATTATTTAGATAAACCTCCCTATTCCTTCCTTTCTTTGAGTCACTCTATCTGTTAAAAAAATCGCATGAAAATCGGTTGCGTAGTTTTAAAGATTTAGGCACTCTTAAGCACCGATAGAAAGCGACATTGTTTTATACGATGATAAAATTCATGTACAATTTTTTTTACCCAATTTCGTCTTTCATATCTTTTCTTCATATGCTTAATTTATAAATAAAAATTATTCTGTTTTTAAATATAAGATACTAGCTGAAACGTGCCCACTCCGTTTGGGCATAATGTTAACAAGCCTTTTTTTATATAGTCTATGGACTATGACACTCAGCATGTGCCTTTCTATTGGTGAAAGAATTTTTAAAATTGGTTCAGTAGATCCCGAGATTACCCCTTACAATTTAACAAACACACAAACTTTACTTCTTTATAATTTTAGTATAGATTAGCCGCTTTTCGGTTTTACCCGCGTCACCTTCTTTCCCAATATCAATTCCGGGATAAAAAGTATCCTAACTGATAAACCAGGGTCTAATCTACCTACATACAAAACTTCACCCAAATCGATTCAGTAGTTTTTGCATAAAAGATCAACAAACATACTTCTTATATATCCTCACAAATTTACGCGTTTATAAATAGGATTATAAATATTATTTTTATACAATAATTATTGGTTTATTTATCGTCAGGTACCCAGGTAAAATATTAATATTTTGTATTATGAATATCAAATAATCAAATGTTAATTAAAATAAATATAACATGCACAGTTAATACAATCTAAAAATGTTATATGAATAGAATTCAATAAATATTATTAATAAATCAATAAGATAAGAAGATACAGACTTACCAAAAAGGTCTTATCAAAAAAAGCTTAATTAACTTTTACCTTACCTGATACGGTAGCACCGTGATCAAAAAGACGTAAACGCCAATCGATATTCTCACACAAATCACCTTTTTACTTCGTTAAGAACCAACTAAATCATATACAATAATGTATTTATTTATTAGAAATGAAATTGCAAACTGCGTACATAATTTTTCAGATAAAAAACTGATTTATTAACACAGTAATGAGCTTCGAAGCTTCCTAAATTTCAAGGTGTGAATTCAGGAGTGTTGACTGAAATATCGCTGTGTTGCCATGTGCGAAAGTTTTCACGACTACGAAGAATGGTAGAAAATTTATTTGTGTAAAAACTATTTGGTAGTTTAGTTGTTTTTGTACGATTGTTATTCAATAATTAATTATTGTGAAATCGTAAGATGTGATACGATTATGCATACCTACATTTTATTAATATGTTTTAAACTATTAGAAAATATTTTATACTTAATTTAGTAATCAGATTGGAAATAATGGGAATACTGAGTTATCGCAAATCAAATAATTTTTTATAATATTGGTAATTAAATTCTAAACTGTATACAGCTTATTTATTTGTTTTATCATTAAGTTAAACTCTCACTATTTAAACTATTCTAAACAAACAATGTAATTTTCTTCCAGACAAACTTAATTAAAAAAAACACAAAATTAACCTTTAGGCACTTCTTTTAAATAAATTAAATATAATCTATACTCTGGCCCTTATGGAACAACGAGGGAAACAGGGGCGGGGTTATAGATTCTCCCTTGCCTTTTACTTTACATAAAATATTTTAGGCTTACTTTATACAAAATAATAGTAAAAAGGAAGTAATATAGGTACAAATAATTGTAACAAGGAATCAATAAATAAAAAAGATTAATAATTCAATTATTTTTTAATATCAGCTATTAAATGGGATTAATTCAAATTTTATAACATTTACAATTAAATTACACTTATTAAGATTTATTACTTTATAAGGTTTATACAACTTTAATATCACATTTCTGTCAATTTTTTCTTTAACATGAATAGCATTAATCATAATTGAATACTCTTCATCTTTATCATTAATAGTTTTTAGCAAAAAACAACCAAATTTGCTTTGAAAATTTTTCATTCTATACATTGTATATGCATCATTTGGAATGACAAACGCCGAATTAGCTGCCAAAAACCTTTCATGTTGCCATAGAGAAATACTTCTGTTTTGTTTTTTTAATATTTCATTGAGCCGGTAGGCCAGGCCGTCCTTTTTATACTTAACCTTCTTTTTATCTAGAACATTCAATTCTAAATTTGAGTTTGTTGATGTATTTTCTTTTTTAATTAGTGGGGTGAGGCTTTGTGATATATCACTTATATCTAAGTCTTCATTACTTCTAGAATTTTCTTTGGGCGTTTCATATTCACTTATAGATTGCTGCGATGGAGAGTCTGAACTGAAGTTGTTTGAGAAGAAACTCTTAACTTTTTCTATAAGTTGGCAGTTTTTTATAGATGAATTGTCAACTTTACTCGTGATATTACCCTGACATTCATCTTCGGAATCAACTAATTCACTTTTTATAACTACATTTTTATTTCTTTCGTTTTCATTACTTAAATAAGTTTTAGTGGTACTAGTTAGGGGTTCGGACAAAATCGGAGATGTACATAGCTTTTTATTGGCAATAATAACTGTTTTATCGATTTTTCTTTTTATATTTGGGCTAAGCTTTGACATTAAAATTGGACTAGTAGAATTTGCTGATTTTACAATGTGATTATTTTGATTAGGTATTGGTGATAAAGAAATTCTTCTATTTATTTTTATAGAATTTCTGTTAGTTTGGTGGTCGCTATTTTTTGACAATGTTTTAGAGTATAAAATAGGTGATGGACTACGTTTTTCCTGTGCTTGTGATCCATCAATTATAGTTATATTTAGATTCGTAAATTTGTTTTCATTCGTTTTTCGTTTCCGCTTCCTATAATGTTTTCTCATAAAGTTATTGTTTCTCTCAGTAACGCGGTTCTCATTGTCACTAGAATCACTGCATGAAATAATTATTTTTTCACTATTTTCTTGGGAATTTAACAAACAGAACTTCGATTTGAAATCCATTTCATTCTTCATCGTTTTTATAACTTTAGTAAAGCACCAAAATACGTTAATATGAATTCAAAAAGTTGTTTTTTTTAATTACATCTACAAATTCATTATTCATTACACTCATTGTTGATTATTTATTAATTCTCAAAATTCAAAATACCTAAACAGTAAACTAAAAACTTTAAATGTCAAAATGTAACAGAACTACCAACCGTAATGAACATATGATTGTCCACAGATGTTGCTAAGGCAAATCCTTAAAGCTTTAATATGGATACAAATAAATCACCTCTATCATGTCCTCATATCACATCAAATAAGTATTTTAATTAATATTTCTTTTATGATGTCATTAGCATTATAAAAAAAATTAAATTTCCATCTGGCAACTCGTACCGATTAAATGTACCACGACGTCAATGTTGGCAGAATTGCTGTAGAGTTTCCTAATTCCTATGTTATTTTGCTAACTTCACGTCCATGTGCTCTCAAAACAAATACGCATCAAGCATTTTCGGTCGCGGATACGTGTGTTCCGAACATTCATTTCGTTTATCTATCACAATTCACTGTCGTTCCTAACCATTCCATTTCCCAAGTTCCTACAAGAATCTAAATAGATTCACTGAGAGTATATTGAGCACGGTATTTTCGTTTTCTCAACCGAAGCCGGTTGCCGTCGCCACAATGGAAGTCGAACGTGTAGCTTCCGATTCTGAAAACGTGGCGGTGGATGAAAACGAGAAGCCGATAGTTGAACAGGGCGCTGGGGATGCAGCAGCGTCTCATTCGGGTCGGTTAAGGCGTAAAAATAAGAAATACGCGCGCACGAATAGCAAGGAAGGTGCTGTGAACAATGTCGCAGCTACGCCGCTGCCCAAATATCGTAGTTGGAAGAACAGCCGGCGTCCACGCAACGGTCATGGCAGAGGATTACCCAAGAAAGGTAAATATATAACAATATAATAAACAAATCACACAACACAATAGCATTTGATGAGAATATTCTCGAAGCGTCCAAATGAACGAATGCAGCTACAATCATTGTTTAGTGTTTACGTGTATATTTGTTTACGATGAAACGCCGGCATTATAGTGTTTTTGTATATGTCCATTGCGGCATTTTTAGATTTCAAGGTCAAAACGCAATGCGCAGTTGCAAACCATAATGAATTGTTCTCAAATTATTGCCCTAGGTCGTTATTATGGGTTGAATGACATCTATTACGCAACGAAAACAACTTTCCATAGCATCGAAGGTTTAAGTCTTATCAAAGAGAACCTGATTTAGTGATCTAACTAGATATGTATAGAAAATTCTACATGTCGTTTAAAATCGATTTTAAAACGTCGTTTAAAACTTATTTAAAAGTAATATAAAGATTGAAAACATTTAATTTTACTAGGCCAGTAACAAGTAACATTAGCTTTATATCTGATATGTGATTTCTACCAAGAAATCTATATGACTAGTAGTAATATTATAAAGAAGTAAAGTTTGTGTGTTTGTTAAATTGTAAGGGGTGATCTCGGGATCTACTGAACCGATTTTAAAAATTCTTTCACCAATAGAAAGCCACATTATTGCTGAGTGTCATAGGCTACATTAAAAACCGAAAAGGATAATGATATGAGCACGTTTCTGCCAGTCGTAGCTAAACGTCTATAAACTTTAAACAAAATATAATATTAAAAAAACTATAATACCTAGTCTGTAATAATTTATTTGTTTCTTTGTTATGAATAAGATCTAAATCTTGTAAAGTATTTAAAATTGTTTTTCTACGAACAAATATATTTTTATACTAGTTGTGAACTGCGGTGCTACTCATGGTTAATTGTGGAAAATAAATTGTGCCTCTTTCTGCAGTACAGCATAGCCTTTATATTAATCTAGGGTGTCACTTAACTCCATACAAAATTTTATTACAATTCTCCAGCTGTATTAAAGTGAACAAGTTACAAACATACACAGAAACTTTTTGCATTAAAATACTAGTGTAGAAAAACAAAAATTTTAATAATACTTCAAAAACAATTTAGGATTATTGATGAAGCATATCTCTTAATCTTTTAACACAAAAACAGCTTAACGTATTTAATAAAAACGAAATACCAATATCTTATCTTTATAAAGATATTGTGTTGTATAATATCTATGTAAAGTCTTAAAAACAAGGTATAAGTTATTAACCGGTAGCAAGTAAATGCTATATCTATGCAAAAAGGTCTTAACAACAAGGTACAAGTTATTAGTCGGTAGCAAATAAATCAATCTATACAATATCAATTTAACCAAACAAACAGTTATTGTTCTAATTAGCACTGACTTCTAAATTATACAATAAATATTAAATCATTTCTATATACCTACTAAGAAGCATATATACAGTTGAATTGGGAAAGAGCAAAACAAAAACATTAGTTTTTTAGATAATTAATAGTCATTAGTTATCTCAAAAACATGTTTTGTAAGATTACATAATACTTATTTACATTAGAATTTACTTATTTTAATATGTCAAGGACATTTTTGTTTTGAAGAAACTTATATCTATAGTAAAAAATATTATTTGTGACTTGTGTCCAAAAGTATTGGAATTTATGCCTCTATTATACATAAACCTCCCTCTTGAATCATTCCTTATCAGATAAAGAGTCCACATGAAACTTTGTTGCATAGTTTTATACATTTTAGCATACATACGGACAGACAAACTAAAGCGACTTAGTTGTATACTATGTAATGATAACTGCTCACTATTCTAGTACACTTGCCGGATCTGAAAAATCCAAAAAAATAATATGTGTAGGAAATTTAAATTAAATTTTTATGGCTATATAAATCAGACTCATTGTCTGCAATGCAACCTACAAATTAGAGTTAAGTCTTTTACAACTTGTATATTTTAAAGTAATTTTGCCTTGTATTTTTTTGTTTGACCGAATTTGACTACCATAAAAAGGGTCATAGTAAGTTAGTTAATCTTTAAATACAGATATGCTGATGTGCGCATTTTTTAGATCATTGAAAGGGAATAAATAAAATAAAATAATCCTTTATTGCTGTTATGAATATAAAATTATAATAATACAATTAGGTAAGTACACAGACAACAAATAACAGCTAATGGAGAGGGCTCAGCTTGTTCTTATCAGAGTAGGATTTACTTTAAATTAGAAATTACTTTTTTTAAATATAGTTCTAATACTTTCTAAATACTATGTAATGCTAGCTGCATTACATATATACTGCATTGCATAGTATATAGAAAGTATTACACTTGTTAAAATACCTTATTAGTGTAAAGCGAACGAAACGGCGCGGCGCGTCTAGTGTTTGTTATCCCGAAGTAAACACGAGTGACATAATATTACGCTAGCAAGGTGAAATGTTAGCTTATTCTGTTTTTATACTTATTTTCGAGGGGTGACTATGCTTTTTGTAAAACGTTGATATGTCTTAAGGATTTTAAGCGACTTCAAAAAAAGGAGGTTTTTCAATTCGACCGTTCACGTGCTTTTTAGAGTTTCGAGTCCAAAGAGTAAAAACAGATATATCAGATTATTTTATTAAGACTTCGCTGTTCGTACGTCTGTCTGTCTGTCTGTCTGTGACCAAGCATTGAACCGTAGTAGTCAATAGTAGATTTTTTATTAATTATGTATTTTGAATACCGCTATATAACGAAAGGTCAAAAGGATATTTGGTGATTCGGTAAATCGTCGTTTGGATATTCGGCGCTCTATTCTTAGTGCATTGAAATGTTACAATTTTAGGACCGAATATTGCCCTGTCGGGGTCAGCAGGCGGAATTGCGCAAGTGATCCCCCGTCCGACACAAGGGCCAAGAGTGGCAGAGGGTTTTAGTGGGTATTCCTGGCCGTGCGGGGCGTCTAGCGTGCCGCACAACACACCCAATGGCCAGGCGAGTCCCACATAACCCGTCGCACTTTACCATCAGCCAGGAGGCGGGTATGCCGAAAAGCATTGCCCTCTATGAAAAAAAAGACCGAATATTGCATTTCTTAGAGTGCGCATTTTATTTTTGGGACATGTGAGGGAGGCTTATAGAAGCTTAACTTGAAGTTTGTCAGTCCGCCACCCTTGCCATTCCGCCGCCATTTTGAAAAACACTTTCCGCGATATCCCGGAAACTATTCGTCCTACAAAAACATTGTTAAGACGTAATTTGTAGCAAATTATCTTGCCTACCAATATGTTTATGTAAGTTTTTGCCTTAAATGGAAAATCAAAGAAGTTATAAGCGAAAAAGTGAAAAAATTTTGACTTATATATTGTTTCTAATCTCATCCATTTGAAACGCTGTTACAGCACAAAATTGCGTACTCTTAGAAATGCAATGCCCATGTAACATTTCAATAGACAATGCAGTTAATAAATAAATAATATATGTATGTACTAGCTGTGCCAGCGACTTCGCCCGCGTAGAAGAGTGACTTTGGGCAACATTTTTGAAAATGCCTAACCCTCGCCAACAAACGTGTAGCGAGTTCAACGTGATTCTTTAAATTGCCATAACTTTTTTATTTATCAACCGATTGACATGAATTAAACACTAAATGTTAAGTGAAGCTTACCACAATATATCATTGAAATCCCCATCTAGATAGGATGAGCCGTTTCTGAGATTAGCGTGCACAAACGAACAGACAAAATTTTCAAAAATCATTGTTTTGGGTTCTATTGCGTTAATAAAGGTCTCCTATAATATTTTTTCTCATATATCTTCCATGTACAGACAGCGACTCGTTACATTTTTATTATATGTATAGATATCCCAGTAAATGTCGAACGTGCGGTCACAGTCTTGTTTGTGACTAATTTCGTACTGCGCAGTTTGTTATCGACTGAATTAACGAGACGGCGTCTATTTTGAATTTAGTTTCAACATTTTTAAACGTTTCACACATTTTATGTTGATTTAAAATTGTATAAAGATTTTCTTATTGTCGTGTATTTATTGTCTTATCAATTTTATATGTAACTAGCTGTGTCCCGCGGTTTTACACGCGTAATTCCCGTTCCCGGGGCAATACCGGGATGTAAGCTATCCTATCTTTTAAGTTGGATCAAACTGCACATGGTGTGCAAATTCTATTATTATCGGTTCAGTGGCTTAGGAGTCCATTGAGGACAAACATTGTGACACGAGATTTATATATTAAGACTAGCTGACCCGTGCAATTTCTTTTCACTGCGAAAAATCTCACTAAAAAAGTTATAATAATTGTCGCTCACTATCAGCTCAACCTCTTGCTCGGTGGTTTAGTTCTATCTAGCTTTTATAGAGCTTAAGTAAAGTAGTATGCATACTAAATTTCATCAAAATCGGTGCATTAGTTTTTGTCTAAAAGCGTAACACACAGACAAACTGTTACATTCGTATGTACTGTTACAGCCGCTACCCGCGGTTTTACCCGCGTAGTTCCCGGGACAATACCGCGATAAAAATTATACTGTGTTTTAATCCAGGGTATCCCCTATCTACATACTAAATTTCAACTAAATAGATCCAGCCGTGAAAGAAAAACAAACAAAACAGACACACTTTCCCATTTATAATATTAGTATGGATATTGAGTAGAAAACACAAGTAAAACATGAAAATTAAAATACTGAGAAAAATAGGTCGGATATGTCTCGCACATTGGTTGGTACAAGTATTAATGTAAATACAATAACAAGTGTTTGTGATAACACGAATAGTAAATTTAGAACTGATAACGCGTCAGACGCGATGGCAACATTGTTTATAATTGTCCGTATTTATGCAAAATGGAACCACGCGACAAATTTTATTTTTTAGGTTTATTGAAAATAAAAACTAGATGGCGCTGTGTATAAATGTCCTGAAAATATTTGTTATTTATTTGTTTACTAGCTGTGCCCGCGACATCGCCCACGTAGAAAAGTGACTTTAGCCTAACCTGCGCCAACAGACGTTCAGCAAGTTCAACGTGAATCTTTAAATTGCCATAACTTTTTTATTTATCAACCGATTGACTTGAATTAAACACTAAATGTTAAGTTAAGCTTACCACAATATATCATTGAACCCCCTATATAAATAGGATAAGCCGTTTCTGAGATTAGCGTGCACAAACAAACAGACAAACAGACAAAAATTCCAAAAATCATTGTTTTGGTTTCTATTGCATTAATAAAGGTCTCCTATAATATTTTTCTCATATATCTTCCATGTACAGACAGCGACTCGTTACGTTTTTATTATATGTATAGATTTCAATAAAAAAATATGTTAAAATGAATGTTTTTCAGGCGGCGCAGGCGGCAAGGGCGTGTGGGGTCTACCGGGCTCGGAGATGCTCGAGGAGTTCGCCGAAGACGAGAACGACCCCAACTACGACTCTGAAGCGGTCAGCAATGGGGACGTTGAGTTCAAGCAGGTCATCGTGGAGGCGGAGCCGGAGGAGGTTGTGGTATGTTGGTGTTTTTTTTTTCACGGCCATAGATACGTAAGAATTTGCCGAGAACGACTTCAAGTACGACTCTGAGGCGGTTGCTACCGATTTCAAAATTATGAAATAACTATTAAGTCAAGTCAGTACTAAATTAGCGACCCGCCCCTGCTTCGCACGGGTGCAACTACACAATGTCCTCATACACAGCGTTCACAGCTTTTTGTCAACCCGCGGTCGGTACCACCGCGGCGCCGCAACAACTACGTCCCTGCATTTTAAACTAGCTGTTGCTCGCGACTTCGTCCCCGTCGGATCTATTTCTATTATTATGTTATAGTGAATCAATCTTAGAGGATAGACATACTGTCGCGAACTTTTTTTTAGATCATTTAAAGAGGAATAATTCGTTCATTCATATTTTTTGGTATCATGAACCGTTTTCGCAGCGCACGCAAAGGAAGCCCTCAATGATGAATAATTTACCCTGTTTTTTCCACATTTTCCATAATATCTTCGCTCCTATTAGTCGCAGCGTGATGTTATGCAGCCTAAAGCCTTCCTTGATAAATTGTCTATTCAATAAAAAAATAATTTTTCAATTGGAACCAGTAATTCTTGAGATTAGCGCGGTCAAACAAACAAAAAAACTTCAGCTTTATATATTAGTATACAAGTATACATATAGATTTTTAACAGAAATAAATCGATTTCAAACTAAAAAGCAAAATATAAATTTGCTTCACACAAAGTAATACGTATTTTCATGTAGTATATAGAAATGATTAATAAATAAATACATAAGCCTTTTATTTATTTAAATTTATTTAAAGAAATAATTAATAGTTATTTTATAATTGTGTGTTAGAAATTAGAATGTATGTTCGTGACTCTTTCACGCAAAAACGGCTGGACTGATTTAGTTGAAATTTGGCATGTAGATAGGTGATACTTTGAATTAATACACAGGCTTTTAGGCTTTTTATCATATATCGGTAAAAGGCCGGGAATGGAATATCCGAGAGCAAATCCCCTGGACACGGCTACTACATACATACATACATACATACATACATACATGAATGTTGAGTCGTTACTTTGAATATTTCTTTATTTACATTGAGACAAAGGAAAAAATACGTCATACGAATAAAATTTAGTCAATTTGTGGTCGATTCGTATGCATTTATCGGCGGGTCAGTGACTGCATTCATTGTTATATTTGCATGCGAGCGCGTGAGTCCTGTTATTTCCTTGTTGTTGCAAAACGCGAGAACGGCTGGATCGATTTGGTATATTTTTGAAACATTTATAGCTGAGAGAAGGTTAAAATGAGTAACTTTAAGGGGTATTTCCATAAAAGTCATGGAATTATAAAACATTTACCACCGGTTCGGAAGGCAGTTTCTACAGAGAAGAACCGGCAAGAGACTCTTATAGTCTCTCTTTTTAAAATAAGAAGATACAATTGTAAATATAAACAAAAACTCGACTATTATAATATTTATACATGATAAAGTTCACTTTAGGTTTATATGATACATGCATTATATATGCGAGCAAAGCCGGCGCGGGTTGCTATTTCTTTTTTTATACTATGGAGAGGGGAGACGAGCTGGACGCACTCCTGATGGTAAGAGTAACGCCAGCCCATAGCCAATGCAGTGCTACCCGGAACTTTGCTATAAAGCCCAACTCCGGGCAGGGGTGCACTA
>DWAJ01004177.1:0-13403 GCA_018238005.1 Eurema mandarina
TTAATGAAAATTCAGCATTCTAGTTTTATCCACAACGAAGTTACAGGGGGTCGAAAATGGCCTGAGTTGCTTCGAGAAAAGGATGGTACGGCCGTGCCGCTTTTTTGCTCGACTTGGTGGGGGCACTACCGTGCCCCCTGATAAAACTGATTTTACGTACTTACTTTACAAACACCTCTATCCCTATCCAAACTGCACATGTTAATGCCTTCTCTGTAAATAAACCTCCTTCTTTCTAACTTCTGTTTGCAATCTTTGTCATCCAAAACTGTAACTTGTGTCACACGCAGACCGTCGGGACTAATTTGTGTCGCCTAAAAATATAGATAAATATTAAAAAAATGATTAAAGATAATTTTTCGAATATTATTTTAATGTGACAAAGTTTTCTGGAATCTATTATTTCTGGTAAACATGTTACACATATTAAATTGAATTTTGAAACTTAACATCTTTTCCTTACTCCATGTCAAATTTTAATAATAAATGTTTATAGGTTTTTGTGGTTTATATAACTATCAAATTCTCGAAAGTAGGGTTTCCTTAGCAATATTCTTTGATTTTTAACTATGCGTTAACTCTACGGGTACAATTCTCAGTTTAGCAACACATGGGATACACTATTACGAATCATAACTTACATCATTCTCATAGCCCCATCCAGCAACAATGGTTTTATTGTTAGGTTTAACAAACTTATCATCTAGTTGAATTGGTTGTACTTGTTTATTGAATTCCATTGGTTTTGCCACTTTGATTAGGGCGATGTCGTTCTGGAGAGGGCGTTGCGTAAAGTTCTTGTGAATGATGGTCGAGTTTACTTTATACGTCGTACCCCCTGAACTCAATCTTGATGTTCCACTAAGACTTGGATATCCGAAAGGCGAACCCTAAATTTATAAGGTAATAAATTAATTTATCGTCAGAGGGCTTATAGAAGAATATTTTGATGGACCTGTGAGCCCGCGACGAGTATACCTAAGTGATTTTTAGCCTCAAGGAACACCGTAAAAGGCGTTTGATATAAATTTATATATGGTTAACCATCTTTGTAGTGTACTGAAGTACAATGGTATGATGGCATTCGACTGTCGACAGCCGCAGTGTGCGGACGTGCCTCAATAGTGATATACATGTGTCAGTACAAGGTATATTTAGTATTGTTTATTAGTGTTTGCGTGCATTTTACAATCACCACTGCCCGAGCTTCGCAAATACCTTACCACTACGGGACAATTAAAGATTTAATAAATTGAACGGGATAGTGGAATATTGGCCTACCCTCTTCCAACGATTAGATGCAAATCAAAAGACATGTTAAACGTATAATGTCTTACGTAGTGGCGCATCTAGCTGATGTAAAAATCCATTTCTCTCCGATGATGGATCCGCCACAGAAGTGCCGGTTACCCTCCTCGATGCTCCTGAGAGACACTTGCCAACGAAATATGCCGGAGGGTGCATGGATACCGCCAATGATGGCTGGCACTGGCTTATGTTTATCTGTTTATTAAACAATACGATTGGAAATTAAGAAGTCAAACACATAGGTCTTTTGCGTACCTTTTTTAACAGTGGGAAATCCTGTTACGAATACGTCCTCGAGGGAGGAGGCGGTTATGTAGGACTCGCCTACCTTTAAAGGGTCATACCGACAAAAACTCACCGTTATTAAATAATTATAATTTAAGAGCATACCATCTGCATTCACCAGCGCATTAATTAAATGTATTTGAAGACGTATCTTGTTACAAGTATCAAGTTATATTTTCAAGTAATTCGTTAGCTTTGAAAAAATAAACTAAAAGAATTCAATTTAGTTTTCTTATTTATGAGCATTTGCCTTAAAACTAATATATATTGGGTAAATGATAATAAAGAGTTACCTACCTGGTAATATGCTTACTATGCGAGTTAATCTGATCTTCTGTTTCTCCTTAAATTTATCTCGAATTTAGTATGTGGTGTCATACTACCTATCAATGATATTATATAATAGATATTCTATACTCATACAAATCGTGAAAAAAGTTCTCTACACAGCAACGGCAGCACACATACATACAAGTCAAAAAGATAGAAAACAAATAGTTTAGTAAGTTGCGCGTGAATGCACCGGCAACCAATTGCCTATCGGTAAGACGTCCTAAATAGGACATTTTTGCGTCTTCAAAATTTTGCGCTTATAACATATATATTTAATATAATATCATTCATATACTTAGTCTGGCCATATATACTGCCACAATAACATATTATTTATTATGTTTGAATATGGAATCTGTCATTTCGTTGTTTTTTTTCGTTGTATCTATATTGGGAAGGTGCCTTATTTTTAATACTTACTTAATACAAATTTACAGGACTTAATTGTAAAAAAAATCAAATATCGTACCCGACACAAAAAGTGAAATAATTGAAACAATACACTCTGAAAAAATTGCTTTATTTTCGTCTATATATATAAAAATATTTCCGTAGCTCTATAAAATAAAAGATATAATACTTATATTTATAAATATAACAAACGTTATGTTCAAAATATTGGACGCTATACCACTCTCTCTTTCCTTGTAATTTTTAATATAAAAATTATGCGGACTCTTTCACGCATCTTTATTGGATATAAAAATACACCTTACAATAGTCACTAATTACAATATCAGTTCAATATTACAATCATAAGTCGTTTGCTGATCCATTTTTAAACTAACGACCACGATTTTAACAAAACTTCAAATAGACATCTTAATATAATCAATTTGTATGCAAGTATAGAACTTCCCTTTAAATTATTAAAATAATAAAATATATTATGTTACATTTGACTGTAACATTTTTAAATTTTTTGTTACGAAAAATAGAGTCCTTTAGATGTGGATTATACTCGGGGTAAAAACTATCGTATGAATAGAAAATAATTCTTATCTATACGGAAGATATATGAGAAAAAATACTATAGGAGACCTTTATTAACGCAATAGAACCCAAAACAATTATTTTTGGAATTTTTGTCTGTTTGTCTGTTTGTTTGTGCACGCTAATCTCAGAAACGGCTTATCCTATCTGGATGGGGTTTTCAATGATATATTGTGGTAAGCTTAACTTAACATTTAGTCTTTAATTCATGTCAATCTGTTGATAAATAAAAAAGTTATGGCAATTTAAAGAATCACGTTGAACTTGCTAAACGTTTGTTGGCGCGGGTTAGGCATTTTCGAAAATGCTGCCCAAAGTCACTTTTCTACGCGGGCGAAGTCGCGGTCACAACTAGTTAAAATAATTCTATTGAAACTTTTTTTTTTTGGAAATATAATAAAATACTATTTTGGAATTCTTTTTCCTTTTCTATATCTTATAGTTATTATCCATAACTGAGTTCGTCTATTAATCAGGATAGATAAATTTCCTGATTTTAAATAAAAATCTATAGTAAAGTGTTAAAATCGTGGTGTTTAGCTGATAAGAAATTTTAACTTTAATCACAAAACAATCTCAAATCTCCGACGTTCCTGTGGCACATTATTTAAACGTAAATAAAATTAAACCTACGCTATGTGAGCTCATTACTGTATTAAAAGTACTTGTGCCCTTATATATTATAATTTGTATTAACCTAAATAAATTGAAGCTGCTTTTAAAAATATATGAAATTGACTTTGATAAAATTAAAAAAAAAAACGTTCTATTTCAATTCAAAAATGTTCTCGAACTTTTTAAATTGCTTTATAAACATTAAAAATGATTTAAGTCATGCTTAAAAGTTGCAAAAAGTTTTTTCAAAAAAAAAGAAATAAGAATATGGAATTATAGTCTACACAAAATATATAGATAACTACAAAAAAAAAAATCTAAAAATATAACAAATATAATTATTACGTATTGCAACAATACAAATATTGCTTATAGCAATCCTTATAAAACACTGGGCAGTGAGGACTGGTCGATTTAACTATACGCGTAACTATACTCGTAAAATCATAACTACCCATAGATTAAAACATCTCGTGAAATTAAACTTTTTAAATTGAGCATTTAACAGATCCACTCATTGATATTATATTAAATAGATATGTTATAAGCGCCAAATTGTGAAGACGCAAAAACATCCTAATTAGGACGTCTTACCTTTAGGTGATTGGTTGCCGGTGTTGTTTTGCGTTAACGCACAACAAGACTAACTCTTTTTTCTTGTTGGTTTTATAATTTATCTCTTTTCTATCGTTTTGACTTGTAGTATATGAGAACCTCCTCCTTTTTTTGAAGTCGGTTAAAAATGAAAGAAAACTATTTGTTTGCCGCAGCTGTGCTGAAAAATTTTTTCGTTTGATTTGTAGGTGTATAACATATCAATTAAATATAATATTTCTGGATCCGCTAAGATATTTAATTTATGAATTGTTACGTTGACAATCCATCTAATGCAATCTAATGTATAGGTATTTATTATTTTACGGTGACACGTTCTTATCAATTATAATAATATTATAATTATTGATAGGCCTTTGATGGGGCTAACCGCTATAAGTATAAAAACACCTGGAGTTTTTTTTAATACTACTTAAAGGTCACATTGAAAAAAATATTACATTAGGAAGAAATTTTCAAATTAAATAATAGTATACGCTATTCCAAGCGCTTCGGGATTTCTTCTAGAAAATTCTTTAACAGTCGTTATTTCATTCCAAGAAAATTGAAAATTAGAAAAAAATTAATTAAAAAAGTAAGTTAAAGAAAATAAAGTAATACATTATTGAGTAAAAATTAGATTTTTTATATGTATGTTTTAAATTAAAGTAGAGAAATATTAATTTGAAATTAATCCAATGTTAAATTGTAACAGTCGTCTTCTTCAAACATTTCTGTAAATTACTTTTTAGTTGAAGGTCAATACTATACCTATTACTTTAGTTAAACAAGGTTTTCCCCATCAAAGGACAATATAGTATATTAAAAAAATATATGTATGCACTTTTAATTATTTATAATTCTTATGTCGCAGACAACTAGCTTAATTTGCTATTTAATCAACTGTCTAGTCTCATAGATTAACAGCGTCTACTAGAAATTCAGTAATTTGATGAAACATCTAGCTAATTAAGATTTATTCTAAATTATCTTGAAGCTTTTGTAACGTACTCTTGTTAAAATATTTCAGTAACGTTATACCACATAATGCTTTAAAGACAGCGCCGTCTTTTCTCACGCTAAGCATAGCTTGTGTTATGGCAACTATATAACGTATAAATTACATATACCTTACGTAGGTATATGTAATTTACACCTATCGTTTGTAAATACATATCGAACGTGGGCATCGAACTCTCGGCACAGAAAGCAGCTAGTTATTATTGCGCCAAGTGTTCGTCAAACTTATTTGTTCAGTTAAGTAAGTAGTACAACAATAGTAGGAACAAATATTATTGAAAGTTTTTGCGGAATCCCAAAAATAAATCGACAAGACCTAAGCGAGCCAGCCATTGCGAAGATACTCTAGACTAGACACTTCTCAAAACGTCAAATTAACCTACTTGCCTGCGACACATACATAAAAACTCACGTCCTATATACAGTTTAAAATTAAATTATCAAAATAAAAATGATTATTGGAATCTGATAATATATGGAATTGATTTACGGAACAGAGTAATATATCGATTTACAAATAATACAACAATTAAATCTGAAAGTCATACCTTCAGACTGTACTTACTTAAACAATATCATTAAGTATCTAATAATGGCAAAATATTATGTACATTTTTCAAAAATGCCAATCGAATTCTTTATACAAATTACAAAATATATACAAAACTGCGCAAAACGGTTCTTAATACATTTCAAAAAGCTTTGTAACACACTCTTAATTCAAATTCACACAATTATTGCCACACGCAAATTCGGCCTGTATTTTTGAGCTTAGAATCTTTAAACTGGCAAGAGTTTGTCAAGAGTATTGGTTAATTTAAAAAAAAAAACAAAAATATTCAGTATATTGCGCAGTGTTCGATTTTTAAAATTATTCAAGTTCATTCCTAATTGAGCTTGTCATTAGAACAACTTATTATTTATATTATTACATACGAGAAATAGCTAAAGCTTATAAAATATTCATACATTTTTATAAATCACTTACTTATTGTTCCCTTTGCCTCGAGTTTATTGTTAATAGTATGTATAATAAAAGCGCATGGCAGTGTACAAGTATAATAATGACTGTTTAAAATGTTAGTTTCCACTAGCGTCTATCTCATTCGCACTTACGATCAACATACCGGAGCGAGCGAGACGCAACATAACACGACGCCATTTTGAATTCACCGCTGTTTTAATGCCAAATCTGACATATGAATGAAAACGATACAGATTATTTATAGTTCATTTGTAGATTAATGCGATCTATTTTCATTTCACCTTATGTACAATATAATTTTTTTCATGTTTGCTTTCTTGTAATTGTTCGTATTACATGTATTAATTGGTGTAGTCATAAATTATTTCATAATTGTTTTTTTTTATTTCATTGAATTTTAATAAATAGCAGACATATTTAATATTTCACTATGAATTTGAACGTGTTCATTCAATATTTAAGTAACCAATTTAAATAGATCTAACTCTTAGGTTAGATTCTACAAAATTAATAACTTAAATATTAGATTTAGATCACTTATAAAGTTTAAGTATAAAACAATGCTACAATAGCAAACTTATGTAGCAAATAACTAGATTGTCGTTGAATTATAAGCACAATATAGATTGGCACCGAAGTACGAACGAATCGTTCTGATTTGATAATGTGTTGCAGTCTTATATAAGGCGAGAAGCTTACAAGCGGTATATCACTCGAAGAACGTCTTTTAAAATAAAATAACCTATTTATTGATACAGTTTTTTGAGCAAAATATTGAAACAAGATTCCTAGATTTCCAATTACAGAGCATAGTGCGGCTCAGTGGCGCACATTGCTGAATTATGATGAAGCTAATTGGAACGTGAACTTTAAACTTTGCTCGATTGTGCGAAACATTGCTGTAGTTCAAAAATTCAACATTAAGCATTATGCCGCACAATGCTTTAGTGCTATAATTGAAAAACTAGGATTGCATAGACATCGACGCACATTCCATTGTTATCGAAACTTCTAGAATGTTCTAGAGTTAATGGTCGCCTCTCAGGAGTTCCATGAGAAGGTTGAAGGTTGGCGCTTCGCCGTCCTTCTTGTTTGTTGGATTCAACATCTCCTTGCCAACTTGCATGAAGAACTGGAAAAGAAAATTTGTTTTTAAATAAATAATAATATAATTTCGATTCTATTTTTAGTTCAAAGGAGCCAGAACATTCCTTTTTCTCCATAAAATGTGATAGTTGGTACGCTTACTCTAATGACGTCACTTTAGACCAGTGTTGACGCCGAGAGTAGAAGCTAATAGAGATGCTATATGCTATGTTCCCACTCATACAGTGCCCAGCTGGCGTGTTTATAGGTCGCGTCACGGATGTTTAACGCTATACGAGAATAGCTGCGCATTGGTAGAATCACGCTCGTAATTATTGGTGCGAGAAAGACAACACGACTGGGGAACCAATCAACGCGTCGCGCCATTACCTCGATACTTTATTTTTGACTTCTGCGCAGGTTCAGCGCTAAAGTTTCGTGACGCGACCTATATCTACAACGCCACCGGTGTGTCGACTCGCTCGCACTCACACAGCTGCACCTTGTCTCGCTCGCCTGCGCCCAGCTGAAGCGTCCGCGTCTCGTTCATCTACCATGCTTTGTTGTCCCGCTCGCACGCGCGGGCGGCACAGTGTCTCACTCTCACCTGGCAGGTGCGCTGCAGCTCGGGGATGCGCAGCAGCAGCTCGCCGAACTTGGCGGGCGTGTCGGGCGAGTGCGCGCCCGTGTAGGCCTGCAGCGCCGCCAGCGCCTTCTCTTGGGATGCTCGCACTTTCTCCGCTTCACGCAACTCCGGCGCATCTAGCGATCGAATATTATACAATTTTTATCAATAACAGATTATCATAGTTCAATTTAAAGAAATAACGTTAGTTAATTTTCAGCACATGTAATTGCAGGTATCTTCTCCCTACCCCCAAATAACATCTCAGGCGGGCGGCATCTGAAAACCAGCGCTATCCTGAGAGTTCGCTCTCAGGATAGCATTAGCTGTGATGTCGCCTTTTGCTACGTTTCTGTTTGTATGTGTTGATTTTATAATGTTTTTAATTTGTATTTTAGTAGCAATAAACACTTTTTTATTCTATTTATTTATTTATTTATCAAGCGAAAGAACTACTTAGAACTTTTGAGAGTGCTCAATTGTGCTGTAGTTGAAACAATAAATGTTAAGCATTATGCCGCATAATGCGCTCTAAAAAGTTGGTAAACTAGGTCAGAGAGCTGGAAGGTACCTGAAGTGAGCAGTACGATGACTTTGAGCGCGACGTACTCGTAGCGGTCCACCCGCAGCCTCCGCAGGTGGTCGGTGAAGCTGAGCATTCTCTCTATGCACGGAGTTAAGCCGTACCTGAAAATAAGTTAACTTATTATAAGAGGATCCTTTCTTAATTATTTTTACTTATAAGGACTGTGAGATAATTTTCTTACTACATACATATAATAAGTATGCGTAAAAGTATCAAATCAAGGGAGACACGTCTTACGATAAGTTTTATCAAAATAATGTTAGTTGTTTTGTTTTTATGCTTATATAATATATGTATATAAATACAGTGTCATCTGTGTCCAAATTCTATGTTGCGTATAGTTTAAACGTTTTAGTGATGTACATGAATAAATGCACGAATATTGTTATTATGGTGTGCGGTGTACATGCACGTATTGTGTGTGGTGTGCGTGCACGTATTGTGTGCGGTGTACATGCACGTATTGTGTGTGGTGTGCGTGCACGTATTGTGTGTGGTGTGCGTGCACGTATTGCGTGTAGTATGCGGCACACGTACTTGGCGCTCTGCTGCAGCGAGATGCCGTGTCCGGCGCCGACGCGCACCTCGCCCGGCGTGCTCACGCCGCGGTAGCAGCACGACAGCACCAGCAGCTCGCACCAGCTGTTGATCAGCAGGCAGATCTGGTCGTCGATCTGTAACATCCCACTAAATATTAGAGACATCTTATATTGTATAGGTACAGTAAATAGATATTAGAATATATAATGTTCAATAATCATATAAAATTCATTATAAACCATTTAAATTAAAAATAAACACTAAACTTAATTAACTTTTTAATGGGTAAAAGACGAATACTCTGTAACACTGATGAATATTAATTTAAGGTAGAAGTCATCTTTGCTGTTAAATATTAAATTATTACTTAAAACTAAGGATAGTTTCAGTGAAAATATATACAATAATATATCAAAAATATACAATCCTAAATTCATTTGATTCAAATCCATTCAGCACACACACACACACACACACACACGCAAGTACGCACGCACACACGCTTGAACTTCCACATTCATATTATAATTATTAAGCACAATAAACTCGTTAGTAGTAGGACCGTACTCACCGAGATGTTCTTGAAGAGCGGCAGGCTCTTGCACCACTTGACGATCTTGTACAGACGGTGGTCAGCGATATTACACAGGTCGGCTAGGAAGTCGGCGCTGGAGTTGTGCGGCGTGATGCCGCTGGCCGCCAGCAGCGGGTTGCTGCTCGGGCACGCGCCCCCCGCGCCTCCCCCGCCGCCCCCCGCACCCGCCTTGCCCAACCGACTCAGTTCCGACTCGTTGTACTGCCAGAGGTGTTCTACGTCCATTATTTCCTGGGAAGAGTGATACGCTTGTAGCTTGAATGTTGTACAGTCAGCAACAAAGGCTGCTGTAACATAATTATTGCTGATTTATAACGCTATCTATAGACTATGTCTATAGGCATTATCTGTGTACAGACAACAAAAAAAGTTAGATGCCTTAAAATGCTTTAAATATCTATTATTTATGTACCGTCACCAAAAAAATATGTTCTTAAAATTATATTTCATCAATTAAAAAATATGTAACCCGTGGGTAAGACCTAATTGAATGAATTGTTACCTGTAATAACGGCGGAATGTCAGGCGTGAGTCGACTGTTGCTGGATTCACCTCGACTGTTGTATGACGCGGGGCCATTTACCTGCACCGTAACAATACATTTGATAAGAAAATCATGCAATAACATAATTAGGGTTCCATGCTTAAAAATATAAAAAAAAACTTAACCCTGATAAAATAATTTTGTTGTCTGTCCGTCCACAAATCCTGTACACAAATCTTGAAACACACACAATTTATAATTTACCAACACATATATAAAGAAAAAGAGATACAGATACAACATTGCTCTATAACACTTTACCACTTAACATTATGATTGCTCTGATAATTTGGGTATAAATAACCCTAATCATTTGTCCAGACCTACTCCAGAGCTGTCAAACTCCGCGAGTGTTTATCCTCGCCTGCATTCATGCATGTACTATACATATAAACCTATCTGATCTGCTCACACATGACAGGACACAAGTTCCTGTCTCTATAGTGTAGTCTAAAGCTATACATACGCAGGTGAGGCTGGAGGCGTGCCGTAGCGCCGAGTGCGCGAGCGCGGGGTGCGAGGGGTGCGCGGGGGGCTTCGGCTCGAACTCGTCGTAGGAGGAGAGCGGTGCGGAGAGCGCGGGCGGCACGGCCAGCTGCGGCGTGGAGCCGAAGGCCGCCAGCGCCGCCACCGAAACGTTCTGCTGCGAGCTGAACTGGCTGTGCTGTAACAGCGAGGACCCGTCACTCCGCTGCGAGCGACCCGGTGACGCTCGTGTGCGCTACTAGACTGCTACATCATTTCTATTCAGTATCATCACAAACCGTGCATCACAAACGACTATTTAGGTCTACGTATACGGCTGTTAGACGGTTAAATCTATCTAAAAATGCGCAAATCTTCCATGCACGTATCGGTGACGGACCCACCCCAGAAACCTGATATCTTCATACTGATAAAGAATCGTTGAAAATAATATTCGTAGTTTTTTTTATCTAAAAAATATGAGGGATAAACGCTTATAAATGTCGCTTACTAGTTGAGACATGACAGGCTGGTAGGGTTGATAGTGCTGCTGGAACAGCTGCTTGGCCTGTTGCTGCTGTAGCTGCTGCTGAAGTTGCTGCTGCTGCTGCTGTAACTGCTGTTGGAGTTGCTGCTGCTGCTGTTGGAGCTGTTGCTGCTGCTGTTGCTGTTGCTGCTGCTGTAACTGATTCTGTTGGCTCGCGAGCCTCGCTATGTCGCTCTGTATGTCTTGTAAACTCGAGTTCATTCTGTAACCATCACTCGCTCTTAATATTTTTCCGCTGGCAAAAAAAAACGGAAATAATAAAAACAAAACGACATACTTCGCTATAGACTGGTGGTACTGCTCCAGCGCCGACTGCTCCGCGGCCTGCCCCGGCGTCTCCGGCGCTACGTCCTACGTCAGCGGGACAACACAATTTATTCATCAGACTATTCGCTCTCATAAACAAGATCCCCGAATATCCAAATACTGTATGCGACTCCGAACGCTACCTACAGTCTAAACCGGAATGTTAATGACAAACGCACACAATAAAACCATGCTTTTAATTCACATAAACAACACATACATGCACATCGTACGTGGTAAGCAAGATCGTGTTTATTTTAATTTTAATTTACATTTCAAACAGTAATAAAACTTAATAAAGAAAACTGACATAATCTCATCTCATCTCACCGGTGTCATCATGCGCAAAATATTTTTTTAAAGATAAAATGTAACAATGTGGTGTAGTGCGGTGTAGTTCTGTGTAGTGCGGTGTAGTGCTATGTAGTGCGGTGTCGTGCGGTGTAGTGCGGTGTAGTGCTGTGTAGTGCTGTGTAGTGCATTGTGGTGCGGTGCGGTGCGGCGCGGAGGGCGCAGGAGCTCACCGCGGCGTGCGGCGGCCTCTTGTCGTCGGCGGCGTGGGGCGGCTCGGCGCGGCCCTTGCCCTGCAAAACCACCACCGTCACACTCCCCGCATGCGCGCCACGCGCCGGGCCACACGTCACACGTCACACGACACACCCCATACACCGTACCCCATACATATAAGCCTCGCATCGATTCTCGTACGTATCCACCGTCACCGATATTCCGCACAAAAATCTCCGTCACGTTATCCTCCTTTAATCTATTCTATGAAGCTCTTCTTAAGTTTGCATTGTCGTTTAATTTATATCGATTTTTAATTTAATATACGAATTCATATCTTATGACGGTGATACTTCAGAAGCTTGTTTCGAAAATCGTCGGTTTAATACCATAAAGACACGGAAAATTTTTGCGTTACACGTTGCAATAATAGTGATAACCGAAACAAACTACAAAGTGTGGAGTCGATACGAGCCTTAATTACTACTAAACTATGTACTATATACTTTAAATAGGCTTTATGATCATGTATTGCTATGCATCGATTCGGTGCGAACATAGTCGTTAGAAACGGAGCTGCGTGCCCGACGTGTGCCGTTTGTTACAGAATAACGATTAATAAAATAAATAAATTATTTTTACAAAAGTGATAGAAACATGTTAAATACGAGTACACATGCTGTGACCGGGTGCCGTGATGTGTTCACTCGTCGATGACCTACTCATCGACGGATCGAAGGACGATCGGAGCGATTCTGCTCCCTCGTTGAATGATAATAAATATGTTTGCGTCGCAAAATATTTATGAATATAAAGTATTTCAGTGAAGGCGTACAGTGTATCGAAACGATCTACGCCTAAATCGAACGTATCGAAAGCGAAGTAGAAATTCAATACTAATTACTAAAAGCGAGCGAATAAATATAGACAAGGCAACGTGGGATGAGAGGCGTGGAAGCGGGCGAGAGGGGCGAGGGGGGCGAGGGGCGAAAGGGGCGAGAGGCCCGAGGACGCACTCACCGGCGAGCGGCGCCGCTGCGCGCATACCTCCTACGGGACATAAAACACGCGTTAGCATCCGCCGGCCACGCCCACCACGGTATATTGCAATAGAGTAGTCAGCGAATCGTACGAGTATCCTCGAAAGACAGGATATGTTACAGGGTCGACTATTTATTTATTATTATTTATTCTCTAGTCTACTGGGTTATGGATTTTCATATGCACCTAGGTCTCAATATCCGCATGTCTCTGTGTAGTCACTGACACCGTGTAGTGAAACGTTTGTACGCATCACGACACATACTTTATATCGAGGTGTCTCAACCTAACTCAGCGGGAGTATGATGTCTAAAGAGTAAGATTTATAACAGTTATTTACCAAATGACTGTAATAAGCAATGTGAGATAAGGTTCCTTAGTATGGTGAGTTATGCTCACGTTAAAATAAAATATGAAAGTACATAAGT
>DWAJ01004178.1:0-13400 GCA_018238005.1 Eurema mandarina
TTCCCAACCTAAGATCGCCCGTAAATTATTTTTCCTTTCATTTTCATCATATTTCCCTCCTTTTCTAATGGGTTTCATCCTATTATGATTTTTTTTGGTTTTAAAAATTATCGGCACTGGACTATATTGGTTTAATGGTGTTCCTTCCGTAAACTAGTTTTTGCAACTAATTGACCTTTTTTGTGCGTAACGAATCAAATTTACTTGCATTGTGTACGAAATTACAGGCAATTTTTAAACGTCAATTATTACATCCATATTAAAAACATACCAGTAAAAAAATACAAGCTTACATCTTTTTTTTAATTTCATCATGGAAGAAAGGACTATATTATTTCAAAATTCATATACATTTAGAAAAAACACATACACTCAGCGATACTTATAGTATAATAACAATTTAAAACTACTATAATATTTCTGTTCATAATTAAAATATGTTATACTAAACGTTCCCGGGGTAATACCGAGATATAAAGTATCCTATGTATTAATCTGGGGTCTAATCAACATGCATGCCAAATTTCAGCAAAATCCATTCAGCAGTTATTGCGTGAAAAGTCCCAAACATCCAAACCCATACTCACAAACATTTACATATATAATACTAGCTTTGCCCCACGGTTCTACCTGATAGTTTCCGTTACCGGGGCAATACCAGAATATAAAGTATCCTATGTCTTAATCCAGGGTATCACCTATCTACATACCAAATTTCAACTAAGACGGTCTAGACGTTTTGCGTGAAAGAATAACAAACATACATCCAAACATCCGTATCTTTCACATTTGTAATATTAGTAGAATTAGTAAGGTTACTCACAAGAAACAACACAAGAGGAGGGCAATGAGATGTGTCCGGGTCGTAGCCTTGTGTTCCAGTCTCGTCACGATGTTAGAACGACAGGACGGGCAGATGAGGTTGCTGGCCTTCGGACCAACTGGCGCTGGAGTAGGTGCGTTCATTGTGCTGAAATTATAAGTAGTCTGATGAATATTCGAGAGTAGGCTTTGAAAGTTGAGTGGACAAAAGCCCATGTTGGGATCTCTATGGAAACTTATTGATATACGGCACGGTTATTTCCCGATACGTATAACACTTAGACATAAGCGCCTGTAATACTATCTATTTATATCTATATCTTACTGGGCTAATGAGTCTTAACATCTATTGACTCAAAGTGAGCGTCAATGTAGTGCAACCCTGCCCGGAACAAAGTTTTGGGTAGCACTGCATTAGTTATGGGCTGGCGTTTCTCTTACCATCAGGGCTTCCAGCTCGTCTCACCACTTAATATAATAAAAAAAGCTATCAGCTATTATAAGTGTCATCAATCCTCAATGTCCATGTAATTATATAAATAATAATTTTAAAAAAATTGATAAGTATAATAGAAAAAGATTTTTTTAATCTACGGCAAATAAACGTCAAGCATAAAGAACACATAAGTCGTATATAAAACATTCGATTAAAAAACTATAAACATATGCTAAATTACAATACAAGAACAATAGAAGGAATCGTATTTTAAGTAATTAAAAAAATACAGAATCAACAATCCAATAAATTAAATATTTTGTAAGTTAAATAATAATATATTTCCATAATAAGCTGATTTACAAAAAAAATTACCCAGGCTCTTAAGACCGTAAATGGTTTTTCAGAAGCCTGTTAAATACAAATCATGACACATACGGCACCGACACAAATCGCTCAGATATTTACAATAGGTATATAAAAATAAAATGTAATAATACTTTTAAAGTTAGTATGAATGAGGCTCTTAAATCTTTTAGGTCATTTAGACCTCACGAGAATACAAATTGTAGGTAAAAAAATGTCAATCGTATTCTTCTTAATTGTACATGATTAAGACACAATGCCAATGATGCGTGCTTTGAATAAGAGAAAACGATTTTATTTTTAAATTTTATAGAGTATCAAAATGCTAAATTTAAAGTGGATCGACGCTGGTACGAATTCCGACGGACGCTTAAAATTTATTTATATATCTTTTATCTTAAAAATCTTTTTATATCGAATTTTCATTATAGCTGTATAAAACTTATTTGAAGATATACCTAATTAATATCTGATTAAGGTGATGTTATAACATACCTTTTTTATTTATTTTTTTATAATATGAAGAGAGGAGACGAACTGGACGCACTCCTGATGGTAAGAGTAACGCCAGCCCATAGCCAATGTAGTGCAATTAATTCGTTATTATTAATAAACTATAGTACTTATTTCATTAAAATTGGTACAGTCGTTCTCGAGTAACATTGCATGTTAGCTACCCTATTGTTTATATTAGGTATAATAATATATTACTTATAACATCAAGCGTCTAAATAAACATTCCCATGGCTCCATCATCAACATAAACTTCCAACCCTTTATCGATATAAAAATTAACATATAGATATCCTTCTTTAAACTCCAAACTATTTCTTTACCAAATTTCATCAAAGTCAAAGCGTAACAGGCATTTTTATTTTGACAATATAATTATAAAAATACTAGCAACGAACTAACATTACCTACTTTTAATTTTAAAGTGTCAGTCGACATTTTTATTATCTTTCCTTTTAAAAACTCGTTTCTACCCACTATAATTATATACAAATGTGTTTTAAGGTTAAATGCAAGTGAAACGCGGCCAACAGGCAACAGTCAATATGTAAATAAAACGTTAAGTCTCAAGTATGCGCCTGCGCAGGCACAATCAATAGCAAAAAAAATCTTAACAAAAGACTAGGAAGGTTGTTTACTTTTTTATTCACCGTCTTTTTAATACGGAAGATAAAGTTTTGAAGTAATTAAAATTAGTTTCAAATCAAAATAAATATAATATTTAAGTTATCTACACTTAAAACTTTAAATTCACTATATTACATCTATAGGAACAAACAACTTTCACTCTTTAATTTCACTTTCGTTTCAACAGCACTATTTCAACGCTAAAAATACGCCGGTAACCGCTTACTTTAAACGGACAAAATGATTCCAAAAAAATCATCAAAAAATATCACGAATCGGTCCATCGTTGTCATAGCAACAGTAATAACAACACAACTACATAATACTTGTAGAAAATTATAACGCGTTTTAACACGTACCTGATAATTTTGTATTAAAAACTAACAAACGACTGCACTCCGGCAATAGCAACTAACTACTGAGCAAAGAATGTAGACTTATAATTTGTGGCGGCTATGTGTGGCCTATTCAAATGCGTGACGACACTATGACTCACTTTTAGTTGCTATTATGAAAGTTAATAACTTGTTTAAAACACGGTTCATTGATAAGATACTTAACGTATATAAGCGTCACCTGTTTAAGAGGGAGAAAACCGGTGACGATGTCGTATCGATTCATTGAATAAAACACCGGTATCATAACATCTGCAAATGCATACAGATTTCAAGAACCGATATGATGAGGATCTAATAAAATACGTTCCATGTACAAAAACAATTGCAAATTAAAGTAATTTATTTAAAATACATAAAAAACAGTAAGCAGAACGTTTATTAATTTGGTTTTCCTTCGTTCTCGCTCATTGAGTGTGCGTCTAGTAGAATAAAGTACATAGTGAATGGTTCCATTTGGTTCGAAGATATTCACTTAGTGTTGATAGGAAACCGGGAGCAGTAACTAGAGAGAATTGGCCAGTGATACGTCTTCTTGATAGGAAAGGTAACTGTATCTACTTCAGTACAGGCGAGGCGTTATTAAGAAAATCCTTACAAGTAACAAGTACGGAAGACAACGTCGGTACAAGTGACCTATAAATATGACTCACCTCACACTGCAGTGTTTCATATACACTTCAGATATTTTAATGAATATTAAAACCACTATAAACATTCGTTCGATCTTGATACACATCAATTATATGCTACTAACGACAAAGGCTAGGCCATCGTGATGTCATAAAGTCAATGGTCGGTCAAGGCTGCGACTAGCAGATAATGATCATTTTTTGTAGGCACGATCGATGGGATACAAAAAATAGTCTGGGTACTGAACTCTCCCACTGAGTCTCCCACTGTACTGAACTATAAAAACAGTCGTGACCTAACTATGATCCATATTCCGATAAACTGTAAATAAAAACCTACAATTTTTTTTTAATGATTTTAATAATAATAAATAATAATTTTACGCCTGGGGTAAATATATTCCATGTTTAATTTGTTTTATTCTTATCTTTATTTGCACTACATTATATGATGTGTGTCATAAAATATTGAAATTATTCTTACAATATACAACTATAAATGTACTGGGCAGCCTAAATATGGCTACATTATTCCTTGTAACGAACATTATTTTCAATAAACTTTAATTTCAGCATAGTAATACGGTTATATTAATAATTTTCGTATAATTAAATATTATCAACAGTTGCGTCCGGCAGAAGATGACCTCATCGAACATATAATACCTAATTAATTATTTGAATATTTTGTTATAGTGTTTAATAGCATGGCAACGACTTTTTTATTTTTTAATGGATTTTTTTTATTATTATAGTTAACTACTGACTCGGCTTCGCTCGCATACAGTATGCTTGTATTATACATGTAAACCTTTCTCATGAATCACTCTATCCATTAAAAAACATCATTAGAATCGGTTGTGAAGTTGTAAAGATTTAGCATAGTTAGGGATATAAGTATAGAGAAAGCGATTTTGTTTTATACTTTGTACTGATGACGGAATTAATCGTTTTTGACGGATTTGCTTTAAATGGACAATACTCAACTTATTCGAAAGCGACCTTGTTCAATGACGTTGCCTGCTGTTTACATAAAATTTTGATATATATATACACACTTGTCTTTGTCAAACAATAATAAAACGCCAACCACCCAAACGATTGAAAGGAATAACTAAATTTATACCTACAGTATATTACTATAAATATAATATACCAGCAGACCCGTGCCCACTTTGTTGGGCATAATGTTAATTACCCTTTTCGGTTTTTTATATAGCCTATGACACTCAGCAATAATATGGCTTTCTATTGGTGAAAGAATTTTTAAAATCGGTTCAGTAGATCTCGAGGTTACCCCTTACAATTTAACAAACACACAAACTTTACTTCTTTATAATATTAGAATAGATTAAGCGTGGTATCGGATTTAATATTGATACATTGAATCTAGCTCAGACGCGTTCAGATTGTAAGGTCAAGTGCTCAAACTCGCTTGTGTAATTAAATTCATTGATGGCTCACTGACCGATCCGTTTCTACACATTGCAAATAGATCATTATATTAATATCGATCTATTTGAAACAGATGTATTTGAGTTAAATACCAATTTTAAGTTCCTATAAAATTTAAAAGAAATACGTCATATACAATAGTTATGTGTAAAAATTTTACAAGTGAACTTAATACAGTATTTTCTTAACTATTATTAAGTAAAGTTAACTTATTAAGAGAATCTGAACTCTTAGGTATTATGATATACTTTTAAGGAGTAGCAAGTAATATTGCTGCCGGTTCAGACATATACTTACTTACAGATAATACTATACAAATACCCAGGACCAAATAAATAAAACAATCCTTTGCTTTCGATTTTTATTAAATTCAAAAAAATAAATTACTATTATTTCTAATACTAAACTTATTGAAAGGAAAGCAAATCCTTACCCGTTTATGTTACCCAAAAATATAATTTTACTAGTTAACTTTATTTGATAAATATAACAAATAAATAACAAAATTATTTTCATTAAATTGAGATCATAAAAAGAGCAGTTTTCATTTTCAGATATGAAAACGATGACTGAACTTATTTAGAACATATCTCTGTTACTAAATCTATCGACCTTCACAAAACCGTTAAAATATTTGCTCTAGAATATAAAAAAAACTAGAATCAAAAGCCTTTTGACGGCGGAGGCAGTACCAGCTTTTTAAGCATAATAACAAATAACTTATAACACTTCTTATGAATAAAGCTATTTTATACAATACATACGTACTTAAAAATCCTAGTCTTAGTTGATACAGTTAACTTTATACATTAGTACATATTTCATAAAAATAACAAGTCCAAGCTTGTACTATAACATTCCTTTTCAAAATAGGTATGCTATTTCGAAAAGGAATGTTTTCATATCCTTAATAGCGTCATATACTTTAATAGTTTACGTATTAGATCCTAGATAAGTATTGCAGTCTGGGCAGTAATGATGTACTTTCTTGCAAGAATCAACACAGTATGGTATCCAGAAACAGAGCCAACATCTGAAAATAATAAAATACGTAAGTGAAATAATATAAAGACTTAATAAAAATATTTTATTTTTATATAATAGTTTAAATTCAAGTATTTTCTTTCATGGTGGTTGGAGATATGAAGGGAGTACAAAATAATAAAGACATTGAATATAGCGTTTCCTTGGTTTTATTTCTTATTTCACTTCTTAGTAAAGCATCGTTATGCAAAAAAACTATTAGATAGATTGTTAAGAGTTCAGTTGAACTGATTTAGTAAATATAAAATACTAAATATAATTTTTTATCGTTGTCAACCAATTCAGTTCAGACATCTTAAATCTAAACGAACCTTGGTCCAATTTACGATCACATGTGACTAAAAATTATAACCATATGTTATTTGAAGCTACAAATGAAACTTATTAATTTATAGCTCAAATTAATAGCCTCTGGAATTATTCTTATTCACACAACAATTGTACGAATGACGCCATTTATTACTGTCTGTTAAGTATTAGTCCGGTCAATTTAGACCAAAAAATGAGAGTGAAGTTACATAAAGTCCCAACAAGCTGAATTTCAGTCAAAATAAAAAAAAATCCTCACAGAGGAATGATGGGGACACTCAAGACATTGATTATAATTATGTTTTAAACAATTTAACAGAAATTCAGCTTGTTGGGCTATTATGTAACTACAAATGTCTAAATTGACCGGAATATATTCTATGTACTGTCAAAATATAGTCCCATCCTTACTACGAAATAAATGAGCGTCTCTTTGAGATGCATTAAATACAATGTATCAAGCTAATATATTATTTTTTTGGAAATCAATGAAATAAAATAATCTACCTATGTACAACATTCAGTTAAATCTATCCAGTAAATTATTAAAAGTATTACAATCATCTACATATTCAAATATATATACATATTGGTACATCCTTACAATATTTGGCATTTAATATATTGATAGCGATAAGATAACTATTTACCGACGAAAATCACTAATAATATTTAATGTTTCACCCTTTATGCCAATACACCTATGTTTAACTTGATAATTTAGATTTCTACTACTATCTATCGAGTATAAGTCACATATGAATACTTACGCAAAAAGACACAAGAGTCCCGCACACAAATGCGTCCTGCCTGAAGTCTCGTGCTTTATGTACGTGATGACTTGTCGGTTGCATACGTTACAGTGGCAAGACGTGGGAGCTGGGCCTAGGTTGTTGACGACAATCACCGCAGGAGAACTAGCTATGACTACCGTTCTTCCCGGATTGATTATCGGTGGGTTATAAGAGTTTTGCGGCACACCACTCGAATAAGGCGGTGGCGGATTTGGGTGTTTAATATCCTCCATTTTGATCTGAAAATATTAGCTAATTCTTAGATAAAATAGAAAGTAGTTTCAATAGTACAATAAAATATAACATTTAAAACATACAAAAAAATGATAAGTTAAGATTATCTTGTCAAAATATTTTCTACTAAGAGTGTCATTATCCTAATTAAATTAGTATATCGAAATTTAATAAAAGTTGATAAGAAATTATTAGTCAGTTGGCATCACGTTGTATTTGATAAGTGAGCCACTTAATCTATTTCCTATTTATTCATATCCTTTAGCTTTATCAATGAAAATAAACGAATAAATTCATATTCAATTAGTTTTATTCAAAATCCAAAAAATATTTTAACAACTACATAACTGCTATTAACAGCTATTAACAAAGAGCTTTATTTATTTTTTATTGTGAATATAAACGTCAGACAAATAGTAAACTCATATCGAACAAAATATTTGAACGTCAGTAGCCTATTACTTGCCTACGGCATTTTTAATCAAACCGTATGTGGAAAATAAATATCCTATGAAAATGTTTAAATGCTAAAATACCTGCAAATTTTATGTATGTAGCTCGTAGAAAGCCGATCACATTGGGTCTGTAACCTATACTGATTGTTTAAATATCAGTTTTTCTGATAAAACTTTACTTATCATTTTTATCTTTTAGCAATATTATTTATCGCAAATAAAAGTAGATAAACCACATGTTTCATGCTACGATTATAAATAATATCTGTTCTAGGAAATACGTATAACGTCATAAACTACTTTGACCATAATCCAAAATTTCATATCTCTTAAGGTCAATCTCCAATCTTTAAATCAATTTTGATGTCCTATTTACGGCTAACGTTCTAAACATATCTATTAAAGCCCTTTAACAAAACATGTACAATTTTTTATTTTTAGGGTGTGTTAGGGTTGCAATTTCAACCTTTAAGAAGGTCTTATTGTAGGTATAAACAATATTATGAATTAATCAAGAAACTTACTTGACTGCTTTCTGCCTACCACCTATTTCCTACTGCCGGAATACTGAAACGCATAAATTTAAGTACAACTTAAACCGGTCCTATTTGACAGTTCGCCATACAATTCTGTCAAAATTACAAGACTTAAGGCGTGCTTAAATTTAATTTGCGTATGAGTATTTGGCTGTAAGCCTCAGAAATGAGTATGATAATATTATGTAGTTATCACTTTTACTGCAGTTTTAGGAAAAACTTATTACACTTTTTTTGAAAGGTCTTAAGGTCTAAAATACAAGAATATACATAATCCACACTATGAGTGTGATATTTTACAAACTCAGAAAATATAGACCACTGGGTCCTGGTCAATACAGTTTTGTATTGTTTCTAGAGTCTACAGGTTTATGGTATTTCTGTCTTAAAATATTAAATACATATTATGCGTTTGTAATAGGTAGGTAGGTAAATAAATCCATTTTGGTCTCTTTTTTATTCCTGTATAGAAGGAAATAATCGTGTACATTCTTTTTGAAGTATGTAGCAGTACATTCTCTTTGAAGCATTTAAAGCTGTACTGCATCGAAAATACCGGCTTAATTGACTTGACAGGTAACATAAACATACACACGAAAATTTTAAATCAAATGAAAGACTATAAATAAATAAAATAAATTTACTTAAAAGCATAGTCGTAAAGTATATAATAACTATACAATACAAGAAAATCATAACAATTTTATAATAAAGAAATCTAACATAATATTCCTAATTAATTATTTTATAATCTGACAAAATGTTCTATACAAAATGTATATAGAATATATCAATACTTAAAATATCTGTATTCGAACAAAAAACTATTTTGGCGATATAAATTGTAACGAAATGGGAATGTTAATATATCAGTAGGTATATACATACCAAAAGCATAAACTAAATTTGTTATGTTAAATTACTTGTCATATCGCTGGTACTGTTATAATACACTTAAAGAGTACATTAATTAGATCCTAGAAAAGTATTGCAGTCTGGGCAGTAATGGTTTATTTTCTTGCAAGAATCAACACAGTATGGTATGCAGACACAGGGCCAACATCTGAAAATAATGCAAACAAATATATATTTTTACTAAACGACCTACTTCTTGTATATATTGATTGTAATAACTTTATGAATCGGAGTCTAGTTTCTTAATCCACTGTATCAATCTGAAGGGTTTGTTGGTTTCTATGTTTTAACAAATTAATCCCAAAAACTACTAGTTAAAATTTTTTTTTTAAGTTATTTTATCGTGGAGGACTTACCTAAAGCAATTTAAAATTACATATGTGAGATAGAAGCGATGCCAAAGCGCAAAACGCAAAAAAACGGAAAAATTGAGCATTTGTGAGCTTCACTGGAGCTGCTCAACGCTACAAGATAGCCTTAAATATGTTCTCATTCATTTTTTGGGTATCTTGTTGAATTTTTTCCTCTTTAAATGATCTAAAAAAAGTTCATTGCGGTATATATCTATAATGTAAAATTAATTGCTAAATCTTTTTTAATTGTAATAAAATTGCTGCAATTGGAAGGCTAATAAAAATTTAATGTAATTTAATGCCTAAGTACATTAAGATATCATAATACAATTATTCTTCGGGAATTAAATCGCTAGCAACAACTAGTATATTAATAACGATAAGATTACTATCTATCGACAAAGATGACTAATGCCTCCCAATTTAATACTATCTGCGGTTTCTCCTTTTATGTGACATTCACAATTGATTTTCGAAGAAATAAATATTACAAAATGGCTTGTACCCACACTCTATAAACCTCTCCTCTTTAAAAATATTATTTACACTTTTTTATTATGGTATGGTATAAGATAGAAGTATTATATACCTATAGTTATAGTATCCACTCCTTATAAACCTCTACAAAGTTTAAAAATCTGCCTTGAGGTATTAGTACTTACGCAAAAAGACATAAGAGTCCTGCCCACAAATGCGTCCTGCCCGAGGTCTCGTGCTTAATGTACGTGATGACTTGTCGGTTGCAAACATTACAGTGGCAAGACGTGGGAGCTGGGCCTAGCTTGTTGACGACAATCACCGTGGGAGAGCCTGATACCACAACCGTTTGTGGCTGATTGTTTGAGTTAAGCACCGTTGCGTTTGGATTTTTAATATCGGCCGTTTTGATCTGAAAAATGTAAACGAATAATAATTTTCCTAATTTACTAAATTAGTATCATAAATAATATAAAACTCCATAAGAAATATATTATTCAATTTGCATTACTTCGTATTTAATGGTGATTTAACTAATATTAAAAAAAATTAACGTCAATAGCTTATTACGGCATTTTTAATCAATTATGTGGATATAATATAGTAATTAATATCCTTTGAAAATATTTAAATATAAATAAAAATACCTGCAAATTATTGGTATGTAGCTCGTAGAACGTCGAGACTTACGCTAACACTTTTAAGCTACTTTGATCTGTAGTCTGAACTCTTTGTTTAAATATCCCCGATTCTGATAAAACTTTACTTATCTTTTTATCTTTGAGTAAAATTATTAATAGAAAATAGACTACATGTTTCATGCTAAGATAATTATAAATATCTGTTCTAGGAAATACGCCTTACACCAAAAATACTTTGATATAATACAAACTTCCATATCTCGTATATCATCTCATATCTTTGAGTCAATTTTGATGTCCTTTTGTTGTGTAAGTCCCATCGATGGTTGTTAATAATCTCTTTTTTTATAATATAAAGATGGGAGACGAGGTGGACGCACTCCTGATGGTAAGAGTAACGCCAGCCCAAAGCCAATGCAGTGCTACCCGGAACTTTGCTATAAAGCCCAACTCCGGGCACAACACCGATGCTCCCCACTATGAGTCATCAGATGTTAAAACTCATTAGCCCAGTAATTTCGCTAGCTACAGTGCTCTTCAGATCGGAGCACAGTGACATTTTTACATCACTGATCAGGCGGTAGAATGTTTGAGACTGTGGGGTACCCACCCACCCAGTCGGTCTCTCTAATAAATATATAATTAAATATAATATAAAAAAAAATAGTAAATACAATTAAACATTACAGCATTAGTTTATTACTTGTACATATTTATTGAAAAGGGTCCAAAAGTACTCCACGTATGTAAATGATTGTGAAGATTACTGTTCAATAACTATAATATGATAACCTTACGGTGTATGATAATACTACATGCATAAATGCTAAACCTACAGGGTGCGGCTATATATGTTAAAAATTAAAGATGTCAAGTATTTTTATGTCTCCTTAAAGAGTAAGCACTACATTACTAGGAAAATATTTAAACTAGGAGAAATGAATACAAAATATAAGAGTAGAGAGTAAATAGAATCTAAAACATAATCGGCCATATACAAATATATATATACAACTTTATAAATTATGAGAGTTGCAAATAGATATAATCCACATAAAGAACTTTTTCTTTTTATGTTTTAAATATTATGCAACTAGCTCTTGGTAAATACTAACGCATTTTTGTGAAAAGATATATATTATATAAACATAGCAATGCTCCATGTTTATCAAAATAATATCCGTTTGTAATAGGCAGGTAATAAAACAAGTTTTGAAGAGTTTATACATTTTCTTTATTTGAAGAAAACATTGAGTTGTCAAACGTTAAAAGAGAAACAAGACAACAAGGTTTTGCTGAAAACTTTTCACTTTTAAATTTTTTTTCAATGTTGATACACTTGTAGTCTACTTATTTTTATATTGCTTATTCTAAATTGAACGTAAGAAATGAGTAAACCCTTTCCCTGAAATTGTACTGCATCGAAAATACCGCTTAATTAACACACTTTTTATGTTATAGAAAAGATTTCAATAATAACAAACTCTCATTTATTAAAAAGCATATTATACGTCAATTATTCAATAACATTACAATACAAAAAATTCTTTACAATTTTAGTATAAATAAACTGATATATTCCTAATTATTTTATCAGTGGTCAATTTAATCTTCTTTCTAAAATATATACTTTACAATAATACTTTTAAATACATAATTATGTATCTACAATATCCAACAGTATTTGAATGGGTTTTAAATATGTATTTAAATTTACTTAAAATAATTTTTAATTTATAGTGCTATCAAATCAGCAACCAGTTACTAAAGTGTATTGGCAAATAAAGCCTCTTTTGCAGCTATTGTTTACAAAACTACATTTTATATTCCCATCCGTAATTTCAGTATCAAACAAACAAAAACTCATTCAAACAAAAAACTTAAATGTGAATATTAATATTTCAATATAGTTTTTTTTAAGTACATAAGAATAAAATAAGTCCAAACACGATAATTATAACATAAGTTTTCATATCGCTAGTACTGTTATATACTTATATACTTTTTAATTAGATCCTAGAAAAGTATTGCAGTCTGGGCAGTAATGGTTTATTTTCTTGCAAGAATCAACACAGTATGGTATCCAGAAACAGAGCCAACATCTGAAAATAATGCGAGCAAATATATAATATATAGATATAAATAATATTTTTAGTGATTTTATATGAAATCAAAAAGGGGCCACACTAGGTAAGAAATACAATAAAGTCCCTAATATTTATTTACCTATTAGTAAAATGATCTATTGCCGGTAATGAAATGAAATGAAATGAAATGAAATGAAATGAAATGAAATGAAATGAGATGAGATGAAATGAAATGAAATGAAATGAAATGAAGTGAAGTGAAGTGAAGTGAAGTGAAGTGAAGTGAAGTGAAGTGAAGAGAAGAGAAGT
>DWAJ01004179.1:0-13398 GCA_018238005.1 Eurema mandarina
GTAATAAAGAAGTAAAGTTTGTTTGTTTGTTAAATTGTAAGGAGTAATCTCGGGATGTACTGAACCGATTTAAAAAATCTTTCACCAATAGAAAGCTACATTTATTAGCTGAGTATCATAGGGTAAATAAGAAAACCGAAAAGGATAATTAACATTATGCCCAACGCAGTAGCTCGTGCCTGCCTCAGCAGTATTTTAAATAATACGATGAAAATGAATATATCCTTAGGCATTCCCTCCGGCGTTCGTCAGCGATAGACAGCAGAGAGCTGCCGTCGCCGCTGCAGCCTCTATTAGGGGAAGATGCCTGTGGGGAAGTCCTCTTGCCTGTGCCTAGACAACCGTCCGGTAAGAATACACGCACACACACATACATAGTCAACTCATTTTCGATTCAAAAGTGTTGCTATATGTAGCCTAGTTGAATACAGATAACATAGCTTTATTGACTTTGACTTTGACATTGACATATGTCTTATAGTAAGTATGTGTATCTGACTTTATATGGTAAAAGATAGAGCCTCAATGGTTCGATGTCGAGAATTTTCATTTATCCTATTTTCTAAATATTTTAAAGTTACTTATACTCTACAATGTTCAACCATTCCATTTACAACGAATTCTGTTCTCTATGAACTTTATTCAACTCAGGGAAGGGAAAGCAAAATAAGTCGGAGTTACACCAACTTAAACCCTACGATGTTCCATTCCTAATAAGACAGTCACGGGCACACTTTTGAATTTACCCCAGCTCCATCATCTTAAATTAACCTTAGCTTCTCCACAGGAGACACGAACGCGTCCAGCGAGCTGTCCCTCTCGCACATGGTGAGCGAGAACCTGCCGCCGCGGCCCTCCATCGTGCTAGACTCTTCACAACTACCGCGGCAACGTTCCGCTGACCAACCTCACGCGCCCGCGCCTGCGTCCGCGCCAACAAGACCAGAAACTATGTGCTAGTCAATACTTCTATATTCAACTAAGCATAGTTAATAATAGCTGCTGCTATAAAATGCCAGGTTGTCCAAGAATGATAATGAAAGAAACGAATTTTGTACTGGAAAATGTCCGACTGTCTAAGATATATAAGAAACTATAGGCACGAATAGTTTGACTAGTATCAAAACTTAAAGTTAAACATTATCGGTTGACTGCGTATATAACACCTTAGTATACAAATACGCACACAGGTTCAGTATCAGACGTGTAAAAATTTGAATGTGTGAAAAGGAAAACAGCCTGAAACTATGAATACTTCAATATCGCTTTTTATTTTTCCGACATTATCCGATCAACACGTTATCCTATCATGGTCAAAAAATATGTAATTTAAAAAATCAAAATATAGATACTAATATAGATACTGAACTAAAACTTTTCAGTATAAAATCAAATTCCCAAATGCCTAAATCTCACAACTACTAAAACCAACCGTAATTCATATCTAATTCAAATACAAATAATTGTTTCTAATTTCTATTTAAACGTTATGTTCAACATTAGTTAATGAAATACGCTGCACGATATGAAACTAGATAATGTTAATTCAGCCACGAACAGACTGAAACAATGAAACAGCAATGCTCTTACAATTAACGTTGTCCATTTTGTTGGTCGCACACGAAACTTTAAAAATACAAATTCGCGTTTACGTAATTAAACGATTTCAACTTTTACCATTAAAGTTATCGCCCTTGGGTCATGGCTAGGAACGACATTGTAACTTCTTTACGACGCGACTTTGTTTTAGCTTTTTAATAATTGAATTAAAGTCTTCAAGGTAAAATAAGATAATCTTTATTCGAGTCTCAACTGTTTTAGTTGAAAAGTTTCAAAGACATGGACTTACTATATTTATTAGAAGGACAATTGTCTTCACAATTATAAGGTCAACAAAAGCAATTAAGAAAAATAAAATATACAATGCTATTTATAAGATATACATACCTTAAAGGATTTACATCTGAAAATAGAAACATGGAAACGTTTTAAATAATTTGACCATAAAATATTGGGTAACAATTATGTCGTTTAATTTTTTTTACGTTTTCATATGAGGTAAGTTTACAGAGTACTGTTATTTATACTTTATAATTATATCTTAATAACGCAGAGAAACAGTGAAAAAAACCTTTATAATAATTTCCTGAATAAAATGTGTCAATAACATTTCATAAATCGTTAAACATAGCTGCTGCTATTTTTTGTATTGTTTTGAAAACTTTTATAGTCGAAACTATAAAATATCGCGCTAATTCTGCTGTGTTGCCATAAATTCGCTGTCACTTTAATTCACGGACAGTTTACACCAGAAGTTCAACAAGAATGCATACTGCAAAAATAAACTGTAACACTACTATATAGAGTATATTTTTCTTTAATTAAATGCTTGCGATTTGATTAACGATCCGCTATAGTGATAGCAATGAAATAGGGCTTTAAGTGTCTTGTTTTCTATCTACGAATCAATAGATATATTGGTAAATGCACTATCCATATATTAGAAAATATGTTTAAACCCAAAATAAAGTATACATATTTTGACATATACAATTCATTAAATATACAATTCATTAAATGTCTAATAAGTATATTAAACGTATAAATAATAATTTTATATATTTTTTTCAAAACTCGCCAGTACTAAAGGTACATAACGCTACGTTCTAAAGACTCCATAACAAAATATACAACGTAAAGCGACGTCATTAAAATGAAATATAAAAATGAAGTCCGGTCACGCGGCTACATGATGTAACTCACGTTCAACTGCAGCTGAAAGCATGTTACATTACATTGAGTCTGTTCTGAACTCGTGTCGCGACCGTTCGCTTTGTAAACCTACACAAAGTTTCCGGGCTGCTCGTTTCAAATTAAGGTTTATGTTTAGTTAATTTAAGTTCGTACAGCAAATTGTTACAAGTATGAGACCTATGAGATATACTTCTGACAAACGAACAAATACCTACTTTTTTATAACATAGAAAAGTGATCATCGCCGCCTATGAACGATCGTGGAGTTTGACAGCTCTATCTAGCGTTGCCGGCTTGTTAGAAAAGATTAATTAAGAATGTCGTATTAAATAAATCAATACACAAGAAACTGTCCAATTATATAATTACAAAAAACCTCTTATAATAACTGATTATTGGTAATACTGACATCCATATTTTATGTATGACATTTAAATTAAAAACGCAAAAATATAAAACGATTACAAGCCATCATGAAAAACGAGACAAAACTAGAAACTTAACACGCTACAAGCTATAAATATATTCATAAACGCGGTACTTAAGCTGAAAAGCTTTCGATATTTGCAAGACTAGCAATAAGAATGAAAATGAGGAACAATAAAAGCTCGCCAAGCGCATCTGAATGGCGGAATTATGACGATTATAAATCTGCAGCGACTTTTGCATTTCTTTGAATACATTATTGCACTTGCTCCGGTCTGCTTGTTTTTACTATTTATTTGACTACGAGCCGGAGTTTTTAATGCACTGTGACATTTTTGTACTGTCACAAACGGTATGCAGAAGTGTGTTTAAATTAATCATTTGCGCTATAAAAACTGCTTTTGCTGTATTTTGCAATGTGAACTGATCATATTGTTATTCAACATACATTTTAATTACCGTATCATGGAACCAACATAAGTAGGCTTTTACCGATTGCCATTTTAAAGTCTCTTATAAATATTAAAAGCATATTTCAATATTGTATCCCGAAATCGAAAGAACACGATAATGTATGATGGAAAATAAAGCCTGCTGAAAACCGATTAACATAATTTTCCGATTAAAAAATGTGAATTTAATGCAAAATGTATTGAGGGCTCCGATTACGAATTTCAACGACTTACTTAGATTGTTCACATGATCACATCGTATATTGGTACGTTATGAAATTGTATTGTTTTAATTGGAATGCTGTATCATGAATTTTCTCTCAATATTATTACGAAAACAAGGCTTTCAGTATCGATTTGATGTTTTCGTTGACTTTAAATATTTATTATCGTTGTCTTATTATTTCTTCAAACGAAAATTTAAATCACAGCAACTTTCTAGAATCTTTTCTAGAAACAAGACCATAACTAATATCTCCTAACATAATTCTTATAAATATTGTACAGAATAGATTACGATTAAATACAGACAATACATTGTATGTGAGGTGTAAATATCGTTGTCGAAATACCGTTAAATTTTATTCGAACTGATTTAAAATATCGTTAAATTTAAATGTTTTAAATTTAGATAACTAGTTAACGCTTGTACCCGGAATTGATATCGTAGAGTTTTATATGAAGTATTTATAATATATATTATATATCTTTATACTCTACTGTCGCTTGATTATATTCCTGTATATACATATCAAATATATGTGTAAAAATCTCGTGTGCAATTCTCAAAACATAATCATTTGAAATAAACGTTTTTTATATACGATTTACAGATATAATTTTGTGTTTTACGTTGAACATTAAACGTCATCACAATGTGTTCAATTATACCAAATATTTTGTGCAAACATCCGATTTTTAGTGTATATAATAGAAACAATGAAATAAATAGGACTTGTAATTACATTATTATTGTGTAAAATTTAGTGAAATTGTAGTTTAAGATAGAAAATGCAATACTTTATGTTTAAAAATGTTTCTGGAGGTAAGCTACGGTGGATAGCAATATTGATATATAAATAACATTTTAACTATTTAAATAGACGCAAGACCACATTTTTAAATATGTAAAATTATAGATTCCTAGCTGAGTAACGGCTACTTTTATTTGCGGACGGTTGATACATAATTCATTTACGTCGTAAAAGTTAAACCACTTTCTTACAAGACCGTAGCGTAAGGTAATTTCTGAGTTTTTTAATAAAACCTACTTTGTGGTGCCGTCAGTTATAGTTTAAGATTTCTACGTGAGACTTTAACGTATTTCGAACCTTATATTCTGGCCTGTTCAGAACTAGATAAATTGTAAGGCTCTCGTGCGTTTTCATCGCTTTAACAACATTCGAACTAAATCTACACGTCGTAATAAAATTAAGAATCGATTCGTACACCAATATTTGATTATAACTATATATGATATACGTATGATGTCACTCGAACTATCTTGCAAATTATTTGGTATTCTGAACAGGTATACCTACTTCTAGCGTACTACTTAAGCGCCCTTATCCATATCAAACATCGAGCGTTGGACGATATAAATGTAATATAAAATTGAATTGTCATAATATATAATTATACAGTTTTATAAGTATTTTATTTTATGTCTTGATTGGATTATTGTACGGTCGATGAGTAAAAAGGTATGTCCCGGTATTGCTTAGAAACTATTTTGTTTAACATTTTTGAGGCGTCATATATTATGTATTAAATTATTGAGTCTAGTGTCAAATAGTTGCATAAACAAGACTTCCACAAACACCAGTACAAAAATACAACTGCCAAATTTTGATTAAATTTTTCTAAGAGAAAAACATTTTAAAATACTTTTTCTTTGATTTTTAAGTATTTTTAAATATCATGTAGCAATTCGATGAGACAAACCTTTTTAGTCTACGACGTAATAGTGAATTCTTTTTATTAGATAAGTTTTGTTGTTTGTAAATGAACTACAGAAAATTATAAATATTTCTATAAGTAGCAAATAAAGCGGAGCTGTAGCGATTATACCAACATTAATATTAAACGTACACAGTGCATAAAAAAACGTACTTAACTATTGAATGAGGACTATTTATAAGTAATAAAAAAATATTGGTTTATAACTAGATATAATTTAATTAATGTTTTATTACGATTATTTTAATTTATTTAACGTTTGATGTACTTACTATTGAAAGTATTTATTTTCTAAAGCGATAGTCCAAAATTGTACGTGTTGTAAAAAATCGCTGCCGCTTCGCTGAAGCGATTTGTTGCGCGTGCACAAATACATGTTTTTCTTCCTGACTTTGCTTTAGCACAATTTTTATAAGTAATTTCAATGAATTGTCCTTATTGGGATTCCTTATCAGCCTGACTCGTCAGTTTCTATAAAGTCTAAGCGATACTTAATGTTTGTGTTGTACAAATGTGTGTACAATGGTACAGTAAATATATTTGTAATATGAATATGTTGTTTTATTTTCTTTTTTCAACTGCATTAAATTGAATACAACATAGAAAATTTCAAACGTAAAAGGTGAGGTGATACTATTTCTAGTTGCCATGGTTGCCTACGACATATCGCTTTCTTCTTAATCAAATTGTTAGATTCTGTCTATTGTATAGTTTTTTTAGTTGTTTTTAATACATTCACATAAGCAGTCAATTTTTATCTCTTTATTACCAACAGCTGCAGCGGGATAGTATATAGCTTTGAGTTCTTTCTCTCAAGGTATGCGTTAGTTTTTAAGATATTAAGATGGTACCTATTAGTTATTACAAGAGTCGTGGTCAATGGTCATATTGGGATCTGATTATTAGGTATACCGTGACACTCTGATGATTCTCAAGAACTGACGGAAAACTCTAAAAGTACAAAATCTAAACAAACACTAGTTATTAATGAAAAGAAGGTGATAGTAATTGAAATAAAACCATTTGTCTTATATTTATATTTTGTATTTATTATTATTTTAAATAGCAACATTTTAAATTATAACCTCAAACATGTTAGATCTCGAGTATTTTAAAAAAATTTAAATTGACTCTGAATTATTTGTAACTCACGTCATTAGATACTTGCTTGATCATAGTTAGAAATTTTCCATAATAAGTGAATTTTAGAAGGAAGGAGTAGCTAATTCTTACGAAATTTCATAGTAAAAAAATCTTAAGTAATATAATCTAGCATATTTCTTTCTCGGTATTTGGTTACGGAGATATTAAAGCTTTATTGTTTAAAGCATTTGTACATACATATATCCTATATTAATAGAAGAAGAAAATACCAGCTTTGGTGTTAGCAAAATAATTAGTTATTTACTTTTCAAATGACAAAGTTAAATTTAAGATTAAAAGGCTTTATACTTTAGGGTACAATCTCCAATGGCGTTTTGATCGATTTACAAAGTGTTCCCCTTTGTACGAGATTAAACTAATATTAATTTAAAAGTTTAGGCGTAGACGAAATCGTGATCCACTTCGAGTTTCTTCTGCAATCTAGTTGGGAGTTCCGATACTATGTTGGACGGTATTTTGTCTGAAATATAAAATACACCTAAATATGTCAAATAGTTTGTAAGGGTACAGATTAAAAATTATAAATAAAAGACGTTTTTTGAGTAATCAAAGACAAGATAGAATGCACCGGCTTTTTAATCTGTGCTATTTAACATATTCTTTATTTCTAAAATCATCACCATAAACGTTACTAAAATATTACATAGCAATGTAGTCGAAATACATAACCTAACCTAACATATATACTCATATTAAACCATTTTATAATTTATTAATAGAATTTAAATTTCCTTACCATTGCATCTATAGACGAGATTGGACCATATGATCATTTCTTGCGAGAAACAGAACACGCCCAGTCTTCCTCCTTTCAAGGTAAAATCATACACGTTTCCAGAATCAGCCACGAGGCGGTTATTTTCATAGATTTTCAAACGAATGAGTCCTATTTTTGGTCTGTGCAGCAGGCGCCAGCGGTAAGCGGTGCGTTCCCGCCAACCCACGTTGCGCGGGTCCTTCCATAGCAGTGTTACCTGAAATTTGACATTTGAAGCGTCGAGCCATAGACTATATTAGACCACAGACACAAAGAAAAAAAATAATTGTGAAGTACGCTTTAGGTTTCAAGTATTTTAAAACTTATATTCTTAAATTTTCTTATAAGTAAAGATCTTAGGGATAAAGTTGAACATACAAGATTGATTAATAGTAATTAATAGTAAGTAGAGCGTAACACTATCTCTGAATAGTATTTAGTAAAAAGCTAAAGTATAATTATAACTAAACTATAAGGTATGTATGTAAATGCGGGGTAATTTTTTAATAAATTAAAAATAAAGGAATTGTTGTTGATACAGTCTAAAGTAAAACAACCGATCAAATTTTGTTCAACGCAGGCCTTCGTCAAGAAAGTCTTTGGCAAAAAACTAGTGATTATCAGTTGTCAGTTGTCAGTTAGTAAGGGTCTGTGAGCGGCGGTAAGCAGCACTGAGCGTCAGCGAGCGGAGTTGAGCGTCAGTGGGCGGTATTAGGCCTCTTTTTGTACCGACGAACCTGATCAGGCGTGGACTCGGTGTTCCAGAGCGCGTTGCGCAGCGTCTTGCCGGGGCCGGTCTTGGAGTTGACGACCTTGAGCTGGATGCCGGGCTCGGCCACGGCGCGGAACGGCGTGGTCTGCCAGTACGTCTGCGTGTTCTTCTTCCACATCACCACGTAGAAGCGCTTGTTGTTCTGGTACCTGGTCCACACGTAGTACAACAATAACGAAACGAAACATCAACCAAAAAAAAATTGGATTAAATATTTTCAATAAATCTGTAGTACGGCTTTTTTTCTTTATAAAGCCAAGCCACAGTAAAATTAAAAATACATCAATATATAAGAACTAAATGTAAATTAAAAAAATAAATTTTGAATAAAATTTGTGCCAGGGTCAAATCATATAAACGAAGCTTAGATCGTTGCTCTATTGCTTTTAAGAAGAAAGTAAGTCTACCATATAGTATATCCAAAATACAACAATGACTATGGCGAATCTACAAATAGTCTTACTCATAATTTATTAACACCAACTGTTCACAATTATTATTGAAGACAGGATCGCAACTAAAAGCACTTACCCAAATATAAATCCGACGTAATCGTCGTCGATCTGTGAGTCCACAAAGAGCGTTCCTTCGAAGTCGACACCACCAAAGTTGTCGAATCCGACCGCCAGCCCAGGGTCAGAATTAAGCGTCTGAATGATCTCCGCACCTTCGTTCGCGATCTCCCAGTTGGGGTCCTGCTGCGAGGTACCTTCGGGGTCTAGACGGACTGTCATGTAGTTCCTGTCAAGAAGGAATGTAGAGTAGATAATTTAATCAGAACAGGGTATATGTACTTTTTTGACCGCTTGGCGCAGTTGTAGCACAACTGTTTTCTGCGCAAACGGTCGTGGGTTCGATCCCCTCACTAGGAAAATATATTGGTAATTCACTTCAATATAATTTTTCTGGGTTCCGGGTGTTGCAATGTATTATATGTATGTTTTTATAAAAGAAAAGTATGTATTTGTAATTTATTCCGTTATCTAGTTGCCATAACATAAGTTCTGCTTATCGTGGCTCTGTATATAGGTGTCCTGGAATATTTAAATTAACAAACGCTTTTATAAGTAATTACTTTACTTAGAATATTTAAATTAACAAACGCTTTTATAAGTAATTACTTTACTTAAAATATTGTATAATAATTATATTGTATACGGAACCCTAAAAATGTATGGTTGACCTACCTAAAGTCAGTGCGGAATATCTTGGAGTTGTTGGGGCAGTTGTCCAGATCGTTAGTCACTTTGTCACCGTCGTTGTCATTGTCGCACACATTTCCGATGCCATCGCCTGAATAAAACATTCTCTTTAATAGATTTCACAATATGTAGCTGTTTTTCTTCGTAGCATTAGTAAACGTATAAATTATGTGACATTGAACAATTATTAATTGCACTACTCAACTATTTCTATAAATGAGAAAGCAACACTGAAATTTTGATCGTATTGACCTTGAAAAACTTGTTGACCGATTTTAACAATATAAAAAAGAATTTAAAGCTGTTCAAAATTTTTATTGAATTTTGTCATTATGGAAAGTAAACCAAGGTACATCAAAAATTTCTTGCAGGCAAACAAGGAAATGTAGATGACTCATCACGTTGTGTTATTCTGAAATATGAAATAGAACTCACCATTACTATCGAGTTGGTCAGGGTTGTGCACCAAAGGACAATTATCCTCCAAATTGGGGATACCATCACCATCTATGTCATCGTCACACGCATCGCCCTTGCCGTCACCATCCACGTCTTGTTGATCGCTGTTGGCCAAGTTTGGACAATTGTCCAAGCCGTCTTGAATTCCGTCCCTATTAAAAAAAAATTATAAATATATAATAAACTTTAGCATTTTATTTAGATTCAAAATAATGTGTAAGCTATATTCACAATACCTAACTTACTGGAGATATAAAAAAGAGACTCGCACGCGAGCGACATGGCAAGCGGAGACAGTAGAGTTATAGTATAGGATATAGAACAATATAGGCTATATAAACTTATCTGTCGATGTAGGAGCTTCCTTACGCATCAAGCGAAAGCACTACTTTTGAGAGTGCTCGATATATTAATAAAGAACGTTTAACGTTAAGCATTATGCCGCATAATGCGCTCAAGTGTTATAATTAGAAAAAGCTGTATATGTAGCCTAGTTGAATAAAAAAAGGGTTTAAGGGCGTGACTCACTGGTCGCGGTCGACGTCGCTGTCGCACGCGTCGCCAACGCCGTCGCGGTCGGCGTCGTCCTGCGCCGGGTTGCGCACGCGCGGGCAGTTGTCGCACAGGTCGCCGATGTAGTCGCCGTCCATGTCCTCTTGTTGCGGGTTGAACACGCGCGGACAATTGTCGTTGTCGTTCGGTATACCTGTATATAATCTACATTATTTACTATCCTGTCCTTAATTTAAGAAAATAAGGATGTTTGTTGTTCCGTATGTATATGTAATACAAATAATTGGGTTAGGCAACTGGGTTTGGCAAAGATTTTAAAGCGTCATAAAAGTTAAAAGTTTTTAAATATAAAGTGCAGTTCCATTCAGCAGTACACTACAGAGTATAGATAACACTCAGCCAGGTTTTAAGCTGGTAGAGCCATGATATTAAACTGCATTAAGCTGGCCCACCTGTTTACCATCCTTCCTCAGAAGAATTAATAGCCTCTTATAATATAATATGTTTTTGCGTTTGATATAGTAAATGGGAGCACCTATCCTTAATATATGTCGTATTGTCACAAATCCTTTCTGTTTGTTCCTATTTTGAAGGTCGACAACGCAGTCATGAAGCACTTAGATTTGAGCGTATTCTAGGGTGCAAATACATAATTACATACAACACATCAGGTCAACCTCCTTTCTCCCACCCTCAACAAAAAGAACCAACCGTCATTATCCATGTCGGGGTCGCAGACGTCGCCCAGCCCGTCGCGGTCGGCGTCGGCCTGGTCGGGGTTGAACCGTCGCGCGCAGTTGTCGCACGCGTCGCCGCGCTTGTCGCTGCGGTCCTCGTCGCGGTCTAGTTGGTCCGGGTTCGCGATTAGCGGGCAGTTGTCCTGTATTTCATAATAATAATAATAATATAGCCGTTTATTTCCAGTTCCACAAAAATTTTGTTTAAAACTTAAACAATAAATTTGTAGTTACATTTTTTTTAAATAGTTACATTTTTAAATATATAATACATTTTTTTTTCTGTGTTTCATAATGGATATTAATTAATAATAATTACAGACACTATTTTATGGAAGCCCAAAATTAATTGTAATAATTTTATTTAATAATAAACACATGTACAATAAACATTCTAGCCACAACATTATTTCAATAAAACTTAGAATTATGTTATATTATGATGATCTCTAGTGCCCACACTATGATCTCCTGTATTCACTAGTGATTAATATTGGAAAAATTTTGTATAAATATTCAAACTAATATCAAAATTAGTACTTGACCTTAATAGCTCAATTTGTGTATTTGCTATTTTTCTCTGCGTACTAATTACAAACTAAACTATGTATTTGTTAGATTTATAATTTAAAATTGGTATTTAAATGTCAAATATGTACGCGGCGTATTCATGGTTGGTCAGGAAATAGAAATTCTGCCTCATGATCAAGAAGAAGTATGATCATGGGGAAGTCTTTAACACACTCTACATAAAGACCTACATTATAACAGAAGGTTTACTTACTGGGATATTAGGGATGCCATCGCCGTCAGCGTCAGGATCACAGGAGTCTCCTATGCCGTCCTTGTCCGCGTCCTCCTGGCCCGAGTTGGAGACATCGGGGCAGTTGTCGCGCGCGCAGGCGCGCTCGGCGCACGGCAGCTGCTCGTCCGGGAACCCGTCCAGGTCACGGTCTGGGCCGCACACTGTTCCGTTGCCCGCAAATCCCGTCTGGAAATTTTAATTTTATATTGCTTAATAAACTAGCGCTCATTAACAACTATTATTGAATCTAAGCTATCCAACAAAAAATAAACTATCCAACCGCCAGTGTGATATATTCACGTATATATGAGATATGTTCACGTATAAAAGCGCATTGCTACCAGTAAAATGGCGGGCACAAGATTAAAAGACCATACTGGCTCAAATTCTAATTATACGACCTCATACCGAATAGCTCAATTGGGGATTGGTGGTCCGTGGAGTTGAAAGTTTGAAGACTTGTAAGTGGCGAGTTGAAAGTGTAATGTTGTGTGTGTAGCGTGTGGCGTGTAGTTTTAGCGTGTAGCGTGTAGCGTGTAGCGTGTAGCGTGTAGCCTGAAGCATATACTCACTGCGCACACTCAACTCTATCCGTATCCATAGACAGCGTTTTAATTCTTTGTTGTGGTGAGTGGCGTGTTTAGCGTGTAGTAGTGTTTTTTGTAGCGTCTGGCGTGTAGCGTGTAGCGCGTAGCGTGTGTCTTGTAGCGTGTGTCGTGTAGCGTGTAGTGTGTAGTGTGTAGCGTGTAGCGCGTAGTGTGTAGCGTGTAGCGTGTGTCGTGAAGCGTGTAGCGTGTAGCGTGTATCGTGTAGCGTGTAGCCTGCAGCACATACTGACCGCGCACACGCAGCGCTGGCCGTAGCCGCAGACGGCGTTGTAGCGGCGGCAGTGCGCGGGGTCGCAGCGCTGTAGCAGCGCGCCCGCGTCCTCGCACGGCCGCGACGTGTTCACGTAGAAGTGCCCGCCGCACGGCACGCATGTGAACGAGCCCTGGCATAAGAGCAATACTTTTAATCACTCTTTGCTATAGTAATAGTGCGCTTTTTTCTTTTCAAACTTCTAACTCTCTCTCTCATAGAAAGTTTTCATTTTGTTTTTCTATGATCTAAATCTTAAAGGGTGTCAAGGCGCCTGACTGCGCGACCTGACTGAAGCGACCTGGATAGAACAAAGTTCCTTTTGATTTATGATTTGAATTAGTAAAAGAATTGTACATTTTCAAAAATTGTATTTTTTTTACATTACACCGATGATATTACATTAAATAGATATGTTATAAACGCAAAATTTTGAACACTTTTTTTCGGTTGATTTGTAAGTTTATACTTTATAACATATCTTTAACTATTATATTATTGCATCACACATAATGTTTTATAGAGTAGATTTAAAACCCC
>DWAJ01004180.1:0-13398 GCA_018238005.1 Eurema mandarina
GCAACACCCAGACCCCAGAAAAATACAAATGTAAATTACAAATATATTTTTCCGGTGTGGGAATCGAACCCACGACCCTTCGCGCAGAAAGCAGTTTGTGCTACCACTGCGCCAAGCGGTCGTCAAAATGATTCAAGAGGAGGGTTTATATGTATATAACTTGCATAATATATGCGAGCGACGCCGGGGCAGGTCACTTTCATGTATATATGTGTTCTTTTATTAAACCGACTCGACTTAAATTAAACCGACCTCATGATAATACCTATTCTACAAAAAAACATATAAAAAGTTCTTCCCTAATTTTCCACCTTTGGGGGTTGTTTCTTTTATTGGCAAATTTAAATGAGACCACCCTGAGGTCTATACGCTGAAAAAATATTTGTTCAAATCGGTTCATAATTGGCGGAGTTATCGCGTAATAAACATAGAAAAGAAAATCGGGTCGAATTGAGAACCTCCTCCTTTTTATAAATCGTTTTTTTTAATATACTACTAGCTTAGGTACAACTTAACCGATTTAAAACTTTTTATCAATAGCGAGCTACATTATTCCCTAGTGTCATACGTTATCGATGTTCATACATTAAATCGCTTTCTCCTATCCCTTGAATCATCAGATAGTGTTCATTGCGAGCTGTCATTGGGTGACAGAGTGCCTCAGCATCCATTGTCTATTGTAACGTCTTGCGCGGGGACAGTTCTCCCACTAATCACTACCCAAGGGTGGTTGCACATACGTCAGGCAGACTACGCACTAACACAATGCGTCAGGTAGAAAACGCAACGCTTAATTCTTTGTTTAAACATTAATAACTATTATAATCCTTATTGTAAAGCAAAGAAGATACAAAAGGTCTTACAACTAGAAGCTATCGCTTTCAGACAGAATTAATAATAATTTACGACAGAATCACTGGTTCGATTTAGATGAATTTTATGAAGATTGGATTTTAAAATGACTACTGGTTACTATATAGTTATTTTGTAATACCATGTTACTATATGTAGCCTAGTTGATTTAAGACATTATGTTATATAGTTTATTTGTCTTTATTTTGTATTTTAGAAATTGCTTAAAAGGCTCTTAAGGTACTGTTAGTTAGTCACTTAACTAAAAAACCTAACTAGCATAATATGTAGTTTACTACAAATAACGTCGTGTTACGATAAAAATATATTCGTCTTATTAAATAAACATAATAGTTGAATTTAAATGATTATAAAAATTAATTTATCTACTATCTAAGCTCGCATTAAAACATCTTTCGACTTGTAAAAATCTTTCAAAAAGCCATCTCGTCATTTCAAAATATTTCATCTAACTTTTCTTCCATTGTATACTCGTATGTATGTATGTTCGCAAATGTCTATTTACTCGAAAACAGTGAAACAGTAGAATGAATAAACAGCAAATATTGGTACAGTTTTAGCTGAGATAAAATCCTGGCTTCTGATTGGCTGTTAGTCGAGCTCCTAGCTTCTGATTGGCTCATATACGTAGGTATGGTACCTGCATTGAATACTAATTTAATTCACTCCTTGACTAATTAAACATACTAACTTCGCCTGCTGTTTTGCTCGTGTAGTTCCCGTATTAAGACAGTTTAATTTAGGGTTTAATCTACTTGTATGAAAAATTTCAGCTAAAATAATTTATTAATTTTTGTGTAAAATAAATTACAATTTTTCATCATTATTGATCGTTTTTAATCTTATGAATGGGTATGTTTGTTTCCCTTTTACGCAAAAACTACTGAAGGAATTTGGTTGAAATTCGGCATGCAGATAGGTTAGGTCCTGGGTTAGCACCTTGGAAACTATAAATCCCAGCATTGTCCCGGGAACAGGAACTACGCGGTTAAAACCGCGGTTACTTTCTAGTATAGATGTAAAAGTAAAATACAAAAACTTTTTTGTTATTATAGACATACAGTCTTTTAAAACATTAATATGGATTTTATTTCAAAAGCTAGAAAACATTAGTTACAATGAAACTCTAAGATATTTATCTCTTCCCGGCGACCGACGGCTCAATCCTGATGCTATCTCGACGGTAATCTACCATCACTTGAAAACAGTATCATATTCTGTATCGCATTTCCCGAGTTATTGATGTAGGTTGTTATAATAGACACTTATAAATATTTTTATGTTATTTTTTTGTTGTATCCAAGTTGAATGAAGATATATTCGACTTTGGAAAATATAATGTACCTACTGTCTATGCTAAACTACTAAAGCGATTTGAATGAATTTTTGTATAAAGATAGTCTTTGACAAAATACATACAATATACCTAGTATTGCAAAAAAATAATTCTGATACATCCAAGAATATTGAAACAAAACTTCATTAAAATCGGTTTAATGGTTTTTTAGAGTAAAGATCTACATGTTTTGTAATGTTCACTGAGTCAATCAACATTTTCAGCCGACTGTACCAAGACTATAAAAGTATTCGACATAAAGACTTCGAATAAATCTAGCCAGGACGTAAATCTAGGTTCTAGACGGATTTTTAATGTGCCTAAGTGCAAGGTAATTTAGGATGCCTGGATCTAGGACCCCGGGGACTGCTAGCGAGGCTGAATTTTAACTCTCATGATATAGTGAAGTTGGCTTAGGGCCACTCGGAAGATGGAGGGAAAATGTTTGACGGAGTTATTTTTTTTTAATTTAACTTTTTTAGCGCCAAAAGAGGTTTTATTTTAAATAAAAGAAAAAAAAATCGAAATTCTTTTTTTTTAACGTATTTTTTTATTGATATTACTAGGGAGGACTTTAAAAATTTAAAATTAAAAAAAAATAGCTGACCGATGTTCTTTTTTTATCAAAGGGAATAAATATTTTATAAAGAGGTTTTATTGAAATAGTTAAAAATTTAATTCAACTGTCACGAAATTTTACTACGAATTATTTTAGTTACTTTTTAAACAACTACTATCAACTAAAAAAAGACAGGACATAAGCTAAAAATTGAAGAATAGATTTTGGACTAAAAAAGTTTTAGAATCCCGGAGGACATAAAAATATAATTGTACATAAACAATAAAAGACCCTTTTAAACTGAGCAATTACAAAAATACTAAGGCATCGCATACGAAACAATTACTTAGCCTTGCAGACAGGGTGGGGGTTGGGGGGGTTGCACCTAGTGGGAGGAGTGGGGGGGGGGGTTCCGAAGCCATTTTCATAATGCACCGAGCTCACTTCCTTTAAACTTCATACTTTAAAATAATTTAAGTCTTTTTGCTAGCACTTTCAAAGTGTTTATTTTAAGTAATTGTAGAAATATTACGTTGGATTTTGTTTTGTTTCATTCTATCGCCTATACTAATGGACGGAAGATCTGTTTGTTTGTTTGTTGAGTCGGCTGCGAAAGTTTTGTATAGATTTGAATAACATTCGGAACACTCTATTTTCGATAAAACACATAGAAGTATGTGTTTAATAGTAAAATTGATGTGCAAAACACTTTTAACTATTGAATAATTTTGGTTGTAGTAACTGTCTTATAGCTATTAGGTACATATTAAGCATACTACCTACCTATACAGCCAAGATCCTTAATTACCTTTAATCTTTATTAAAACCAAAGCAAAACCATGATACCAATGTTTCTAATCTAGTTCATGAATAAAAAAATACTAGAACATCAACAATTCCTTTCATATATCGAACTAGCTGTTGCTCGCGACTTCGTCCCCGTTAATTTGTTTTTCCATTATTTCTTCGCTCCTATTAGTCGCAGCGTGATGTTATGTAGCCTAAAGCCTTCCTCGATAAATTGTCTATTCAATAAAAAGAGAATTTTTCAATTCGAACCAGTAGTTCCCGAAATTAGCGCGTTCAAACAGGCAAACAAACTCTTCAGCTTTATATATTAGTATAGATTTATAAATAGCAAAACATATCCACCAAAAATCTCCGCGTTTCTTCAAAACATTACCCAACCATACAACACGATAACACAAGAACAGCACCAAAAACAATCTAAACAGTTTGAACACTGTAAATATTGAACGTGAGCTCGCGGGATTTATTTAATTTTAATATTGTCATTTGCATGCGCAAACCCTGCGTGCCAGCGATAATCGTAATGCCTATGAGTTATAGAGCTATACTATGTTCAACCGAGCGGTTGAACATCGCTTTCCGAAGTCGACATCTATGATTTATACTGTGTTTTTACATATTTATTTTGGCAAATAGGCCTAAGATTTTTTTTTTGGGGGGATAGAGACAAAAAAGTTTGAGAAGCGTTGGTCAGCTTTGTTAAGAATAGAGTGAAAGAAATATGTTGGAAAAATAAAGCTGTAATTCATAAGGTTTTGTGAACGTGACATATAAAACCGTATTAAACAATTTTAATTGTTATATTCCATTTTATAATTTCATAAGTGGAGATTATATATCTAATCCTAGAGGGGTGGTTTTTACCAATCTCATTAGGCAAGTCGTGCTTACATAATACCAGGCGCGCAGAACTGGGCAGCAGCTTAGCTAATCAGTGGCAGCCGATTGCGCCGGACGCGATAACGTCCGCGCGATTAGACATGCTGACCGCCTGCTCGCCCCTGCTGCCCTGGTACCCCGAGTTAGCAAACTTTAATCCTTTCGGGCGAAATGTTGTGGAAACTCGACTCAAACTAATAATGGGTTCAGATAACCTACAATTAAAACAATGCTGTGCAATGTTTTTAGATACGTTCATAAAATATTTAGGTTACGATACTGCTGTTGCCCAATATGATCATATTAAAATAAGTATTGTAATCAAAGACTTTGTTAGGCCTTATATAAAAAGAGCAGACTAAAAAAATGAAAGAGTAGCAAAAGATAGAGAAAGTACGAGTCAGTAAATAAAGAATGTAAATGTCTATGTATCATTAAGACACCTTAAAATTTAGGGAGGATTCTACATGAAAAGCCGAGTTACAATTAGAACCAAGACAACCAAAAGAGCCTATTTAAACTAACTGAAACTCCGTTACAAACGCGATTCAAGATTCATCTCCAAATAATTCTGGATCATGCTATCGAATGATCTCGCCTAGCGACCACGTAACAATACTAGGTACTCGTAATCGTACAACAATGTGATTACAACGTAATTTCCGACGCGAACTTACCTCGTAAATTGGACCCGGCGAGCGAGCGAAAAATTCCCGAACAACTTCTTAGCAAGTAATCTAAAGTTAGCGACAGAGGCTATTTAGATGCACATCTTAACTCCCCCATATATCTGGTTAAGGCTTCTGAAGGAACCGATGCGTTGTTCCACAATTTACTAAATGGAAAGCGAACGTTTTGTTTAAAACCTGCAGTTTTTGGATTGTTCTTGTTACATGGTAAAGCAAGTCTTGATAGTTTCGAGAATGTGTTGACGGATTTTAAAACGATGCAAACATGTGCCAAAGAAGCTTTCAACATTCCCACTTTCTGCAGGAAATGTTTTGACATCACTGTTGAGATGTCGTTATCGGTTCCTACTGAGGCTCTTATCTAATTTTCATCGACAACAAGATTTAGAAATACCTTATATCCGAACCCAAACCTTGGCCAAATTTTATAATAATCACCCGTTTGTTTATAAATTTTTTAATATAATATGAAGAGGGGAGACGAGCTGGACGCACTTCTGATGGTAAGAGTAACGCCAGCCCATAGCCAATGCGGTGCTACCCGGACCTTTGCTATAAAGCCCAACTCCGGGCAGGGGTGCACTACACCGACGCTCCCCACTTTGAGTCATCAGACGTTCAGACTCATTAGCCCAGTAATCACGTATGATTGAAGATTGATTCAAGAGAGTGATTGAAGAGAAAGGGTTATGTGTTTAATAAATACATAAATGCACGCAAAACCGCGAGACGCTGCTAGTATTCTATAAATGGACAATATTTCGCGAAGGATGCGGTCGATAGCACATAGAAAATAAATATGGAACCGAAGCAAGAAATAATTATAGGTAATTGAATTGAAATCATTATTTTATGTAAATCGCGGACGCCGTAATGGAATCTGCGTGTTTCAAGATATTTGTTTTAATTAAATTGAGGATGTCGATGTGAAGCGATTGTGGCTATTTTTGGATTGTTCATTTAACTAGCGATACACCCCGGCATCGCTCGCATTTTACAAAACATTGCTTATATACAAAAACACATGAAAATCTGTTGCGTAGTTTTAAAGATATAAAGCTTACTAAAGGACTTTGTTTTATTCTGTGTGGGCCTCTCCGTTAGCGCAACTAGGTACTAGGTATCCTACTGAATGAATTTGGATGACGTTTAGCGTACAGGTAGATTAGTGACTAGCACAGGATACTTTTTATCCCTTTCATTTAATGCTATTTATACGTTTCACTTTTATTTATTATATCTAATCGTTTTCTAGTCGCTATTGTAGTAATATACTTATTTATTAAATTAGATACATTAGTTCTATAGTTAAACATATACAAACAAACAAAGTTCTAATCGAGACAATTATTATTATTAGGAAAGTCAGAGACTCTCTCTCTCTGTACACAACAAACGTACATTCTATAATTCAGAGATCAAATATGAAAAATAACCCCTGTCCGGCCGGGGCTCAGGCCCGGGCGTTATCTTTACTGCGGGGTAGATACGACCCGAGCCGACTTTACGCGATTGTGCGTGCTTTGTATTGATGAAGTTTTGTGGTCAAGTAGATCGATTTTGATTCAGGCTACTGTTGCCATTCGTAACATTAAGAAATTTGTTTGTTAGTTATAATTTTTAGTCTAGAAGTTAGTCTAGAAGAACTAAAGTATTTTTACATCAGGGAAATATTTTAATCAGTATTTAAACAGAGTAGTAGTGAGTATGAGTAGTGATCTCCCGATCGTGGATTCGATATTGGGACCGGGCGTTAATGAACACATTTAGCTTGAAATTTATGTTTTTTTTAATAATGTATTGTGAAGTACTAATAATTTTCTCTATTTACTCCCTTTTAAAGCGAAACTGATTTCGTACAACAATATAGAATAAAAACTTGCCTAAACAGAACCTAGATAATAATTCTCGAGGAAAGACAAATCCACATTATAGCAGTTTTTAATTTTCAACATAAGAGGAACTTAAAAAAACAGATAAGAGTTTCTTGCCGGTTTTTCTCTGTATAAACAGACTTTTAAACCGGTAGCAAATGTTTTGTAATACCATGATTATCCAAAAATAACTATATATAGCCTAGTTGAATAAATATATTTCTGACTGACGTAACATACTCTTTTAATATCCAAAATTTACGAGCTATTCAAACCAATAATAACGTCATAAAGCAAGACACTTCTTCGCACCTGGCTTTTAATATCACTTCATATCTTACGTAACACCAGCTCAGCTAAAACACATTAATCAAAAGGCTTTCGGGATCCAACGTATTCCAATCTTATGGGATTAAGGATGGGAATTTAGTGAGGACAAAAATACGGAGCTTCATATGAGACACTGCTTAGTGTATTTTGGTTATGGATAATGAAGGAAGGTTATTAGAACATTATTAAGTTTTATTTTTCAGAGATTAAGTAAGTGATATTTCTATTTAGTGATTTTTATTATTTTGAATATTATTATGTTTTAAATTGAACAGAAATATAGCAATGTCTTTCGGCATAATTCAGTCGCCTTACATAAAAAAAAAACAAAGTCGTTATAAAAATATTTGCATCATATGGACTAAATTTATATTTATTCTTTTAAGCCTTTTGTATCAAAAATATTGTCTTCTTTGCTGTGTTCAAAGAATTCTATAATATCATTCGCGAGGCAGTAATATGAGCTACATAGAAAACCGTATCGTTTTTAACTTAATCGTATCGCATACAAAGCACTCCAACAAAAGAAAACACCAGTTTGTAAATAAAACAACAAAATCCGATCCTAAGACATTGTTTTCTGATTTGTCGGGGATACTTTAAACCGAGCCAACCCTTCTAAATACTTAACCCTAAACTATCGTCGGCCGAGGGTCGATTTTACCATTAAATATTCATTGGAATCGAACCCACTGCACTATCTGTTTATACAAATTGTTTGCTACGTGACATTTTAGTCCAAGTGCGGTTGGGAAGGGGTTATTTTATTTTCAGTGTGAATCTTAACACAAATAATTTAAAAATAATTATTTTTAAAATCCTGGCAACACATTGTAAACGTCTTTAGTCTAACAGGACACTGCTGCTTAATTACCAAGAAAAAACTTCACTAATTCCAGCTGAGGAGTTTTCGCATAATCTCATAAGCCGTTATCGATATAATGCACGCTTAATTAATATTGTCACTGGATACTGTTTGCTAGGGCCCGGGTTCGATGCCGGATCGCGTTTCGTTTGCACAGGACGAAAGGGTTATGATAATCTATTTGTTAACTTTAATGTCACTTGTAAATAAGGGTTTGGGTCTAAGTTCGGACTAAGCGTTAAGGGCAATCGTAGCAATGTGCTATTACAAAATGAAAGATCTAATTTTGCCATAGGAAGGTACCACTCTCGCATTGAAAACGTCAAGTAATAGTATCGCATCAGACGATGTCGTTTCCCTTACTTGATAAATTCCTTTTGCATTATTGCAGAAGAAATATGAAGAATATGAAGCATTTTATATGCTTTCTTTAATAACATTCTTAAAGCGCCGATAAGGTTATTTACCATCAAGACAACCTCTATCCTATATGCCCGCCAACAAAAAATAAATCTTAAGTTCAAACACTGCCGATGACGACTTTTATTTTCTTAAAGTATTTTATAACTTGTAACATTTTTGACATAGTTATAAGAAAATATTTAGATGTTTGGATAAATTCTCAATCTAACACAATATATCATTTCTAAACATTTCCTAACACAGCCATTTTCATTCCACAGCCGTCACAAGACATGGAGCCTTGCAAAACTCATTTGCGCGTCCACGTTCTATTTCCTGACCGGCTCTAAATATCCTGCCCGGGAAAAAGTCCCGGTTGAAAGGAAATAGTCCCGGATAACCGGACGCTGGCACGGGTTAGATTTAATATGTTTATGTTGCCGTGAGTTGGAGACTTTTAAAGCTTCATGTGTTGAACTATATAAATAGTGGAGCTATATAAGAAGCATATATGTATGTCCAATACATATGTGACTTTTTACTTTTAAAAGAGCAACTCTCAGAGTTTTCGTGTTACTTAATCCTAGCCTTGTTAAATAAAGATTAATTTATATAGAGACTTTGGCATACGTCTTTAATCAGATAATAAATACATAAGTTTATAATAAATACATCTTTACTACATAACAACAAAGTCGCTTTCGGATGTCTATCTGTTTCTACTTATTAAAATTGTCCCTAAAATGAAGAACTACAATAACCCCATCGATGTTCGAAATATTACCCCATATTATTTTTAAAACAAAACAAAATACAACAAAGCTACATAATCCTCAGGTCTTCGAGCTATTTAGTTGGTTATCAACAAAATTTTCGATTATACCTCCCGTAAATACATTTCAACAGTCGACAAAGAAAAAGCCACCCCTAATGCGCCATAAACAACTGTTTGCCCAAAAAACCTACGACTTAATTCTTCCCCAGCCTTCCAATATTAATAAATTCTCGTTTCCCGGATTCGCATGCAATTTGCTTGGACTCAAGCAAAACTTATGGCGAGCCCTCACACTAAATAAAGGGACCAGAATTGAGCGAAATTGAGTCATATTGCGCTTTTCTTATTGGATTAATACGAGATTTTAAGGTGACTGTTAAGTTTTTACTTACTAAATAAGATTATTAATAGTTCATTTTAATTGTTGAAAAAGGTTGTTTTTCTAAAGTTGGAAGAAGTTTGTCTTTGTGTTAAAGTCTAGTTGAAGTCAATTATATAGACATATTGATTCATCCAAGCTACATGTAGTAACACTTTTGAATCGTCTTGCTATTACAAAATGGTAATTTACACCCGTATATAAGGCAGTTTCTATAGAGTAAAATCGGCAGAAAACTCTGATTGTTGCTTTTTTAAAATAAAGGTAGGTACAATAGTAATTAATGTACATAATCTTCATTCATAAAAATGCATGTTGTTTTGTGTCTGTCTGTCTGTCTACTTCTATAGTACTACAACGTTTGTCTGTCCTTACATTGGACTCTAGCTAGATCAAGAACTAGTTTAAATATCAAACTATTTCCAATAACTGCGCAACGAATCCATATATTACAAAAACGTATTCAATATTAAAGCGGCCGTACGCAAAACAATCAGATACATCGTTTGATGTTCGCGTCTCTACAGTATATATTCCCGCGTCTATTCCAGCGCGGTGCCTCTCAAAGGTAACCGAACACCGGCTAGGAATGCTCCTACTCTCCTATGATGGCCTGGTACTTCTATTAATATTAAATGTCACGTGAGTTATGTTCGTGTGTTAAGCGGAGCGTGATTTTTCGAGTATTAGAAATTTCGCGTCATGACGCGTTAAGACAGCCCGCCTTTATTCCCCGTATTATTTACATGAATACGTACGTGTTCTTCAATTATTTACACGCGCCGTGTTTCGCTGACAGCGTTTCTTATATTAAATAGTAAATACTGACGTGTCTCTTTGGGAGAATATAAGTCTATTCTTAGTCAAAGCTCCTGTACCTACTATATATAGTCAGAAACTATGGCAATGTTCCTTATAGGTTACGTAACACTACCATCTTGAATCAACACGGTTTAAATTCATACACAATTAAAGAGAGAAAGAAACATCAATTACATCAATTACATACAGCATATTAGGAATATTAAGATAATACCTAAGACAACTTCTACATTAAGATAGAAGACACAATTTTGCTCTTCTAAAAGAGGTATGTCTCAACATATGTTAAATTTCTATGTCTTTCGACTAAACTTTCTTCAAACGATATTTTAACTAATACTTCTTTCAGAGTTAAGGCTATCCTTAATCGTGGACATTACTTTAAAATAGCTATCCTTTGTCCATTTTTGAGTTTGCCACTACATAGTAAAAAAAAATCGCTTTCTCTGTTCCTATCTATGTATCTATGTATACTTAAATCATTAAAACTAGGCAACCGTATCTCATGCGTTCTTTTAAATAGATAGAGTTATTAAAGTAGAAGATATATGTATACAGGTGTAGTATATGCTAGCTAATCAATATATATACTTGTTAGAGAATGTCATTTTCTAGTGGTACATTATCAGCTCACACTGAGGCAAGTTTCACCTCATTCGGCAAGTTATTCCAGTCACGTCACACGTAATCGCGTTAATCATCAATCCGGAGCCCTGTAATACTTCAAACGTGTCGCGCCGCCCCAAGACATAATATTGAATAACGTCCCAAATCCCACCTTGGGACCTTAAGCCCTTTCGGGGGGCAAAAATAATTATAACGCCAAGGTAATCCTGTACGTTTATTGTTTTTGTTATTGCATGTTGTTTTGTTTGCATGTGGAGATGTTTAATTTTCTTTCTGCCGTTGGTAAAGTAGCTCAGTGTTGGCTGAACAATTTGTGATATTTTTTAAGTCAGTGATAGCTCATTCAATAACATGATTGAGAAATTTGATATTATTTCTGAACAGCGCTTTTATTAACTTGCAACCCAATACTAGTATTTTAATATTTTTTTAATAATTGAAAATAATATAGAAAGTAAGAAGAACCCCTCATAAGCTTCCATATTCCCAACACGATGTACAAGGTTCGATTCAATAAATACAAATAAGGACTTTGTTCTCTTGGCTTCGTTATTTTAATGTGACCAACAATGGCCGTTGGAATATCATCGACTATTTGTAGGTTCAAATTGTTCCAATATTATTTGTTAATTTATCTAATGAGCTATAGTTAATTTTTATCATGATGTACAGCTCTATATGTATTTGAAAACATTAAAAAAATCCGTTAAAAATATTTGACATTGTTACGACGTCATAAGTCCTATCAATCAAATTAATAACACATTTCTGAACGAGTCAAAGCCACTCGAACATAGGATTTTGAACGCCATTCAAGATTCGAACATTGAGGCATCCGAAATTCAAGATTGGAACAGCGATTCATTTGTTTCATTTGAAGCAATCAGCGGCGGTGTCAGCGGCCAGGCTACAGGTCGCCGCGCGTAATCGAATGAATATTACACGCGCGTGACAGCCGATATAAAGCGACGTTCCAAATTTGAATTGTACGCGATCACTTGGACGTGTTAAATATTTGCGAGCGATACATTCGTTTTTGGAATTCCAATTTTGAATTGTCATCTATGGACTGTGACGTGAATGGTGTTTGTTCTTTTTTTTGTTAGTCGCCATTTCGAATTGTTTTGCGAACGTCATGGTAAATTTTGAGTACTGTTTGCGTCTGTTATTGCTATTCTTATTGAAAGAAGTAGACATCTGTATGTATGTACTTCTTATAATAAATGGCACGTAAACGATCGCTATAAACAACATAATATTGTAAATACATTCAGTGATTGATGATTTAAAAAACAAACATTAGCATAAGACGTTACTGCGTCGAGACTCGAGTGTCGCGAGTTGTAATTTCTGGAATGGCTTCCAGGCGCGCGGGGGTGAGAGGAGCGCGGTGCGGGGCGAGGGGCGGGGGGCGGGGGCTAAGGGGGTGCAATTTCATTACCGGTCCGGATCCGCGTCCATAAATCACTGCGCCCCGAAGAAGCCTCTGCGTTCAGGTGACGTCTTCGCATTTCTGTTTCCCGAAACGAGTTTTAATTGGAACGGAAAAGCTTGAATTCGCGTTCGAAATTCGAGCGCCGAGCGCGCGTTCGAAATTCAAAAAAGGGCGGTTCGTAGTTTTTAAAGTGACAATCGAATTAGAGGCTTTTAGCCGGGCCGGGCTGGTTTTGGCGTCCCGTCGCCAGCTATTATGCTCCGAAATGCTTATAATTGCTTCGTTTAGCGGTAAGTGCTTTCATTACGGCGCGGTCGCTTGCCGCGGACGTGTCAACGGTCAGACATCTACAATGCATGAGCGGGCTCGCCATTTCATAGGCCTGTGTTATCCGACAATCGATGTTCACAAAATAGAGTCTAACTACGACTATGTAAAGGAAAAAGTGATCAAAAAGAATTACATGAAATGTTACCTGCATTTGTTTAAACTTCAAATGTCTTATCATTTGTTTAATTTTAAAACAAATTGTGTAGGATACGTCAAAATAACATTTACCTGCGCGAAGTCGTAAGTGTGTACTTCTAGTGCTAAGCTGAACATGTCTATTTAAGTACAACTTATATCTTCTTATTTTAAAAAGAGCTATCAGAGTTTCTTGCCGGTTCTTCTTTATAGAAACTGCGTCCGAACCGGTGATAAATGTTTTGTAATACCATGACGATTCAAGTGTTACTATATGT
>DWAJ01004181.1:0-13395 GCA_018238005.1 Eurema mandarina
TTTTTCCATCGTACAGCTAGGAGCTCGTCTAAGCGGCATCGTTACATGGTAGATATTCCCAGGACCCGAACGAAGCGCTTCGCTTCCACTTTCTTCTGCGCACAGCGAGAGAGTGGAACGAGCTCCCCGAGTGGGTCTTCCCCGATGGATACAATCCGGAGGTGTTCAAGTGTCGGGTGAACAGGTTTCTGGGCAAACTTTAAAAAAGGAGGTGGTTTCTCAATTCGACGGTAAATGCTTTTTTATAGCATAATATACTTCTGTACGCTATATGTTGCTGAATATCCACAACCTTAACATATGTATGTATGTATGTATGTGTGATCGTCGTGCCAAAGATCTAGCTACATAACATAGTAATAAGTAGTAACTGTATGAACGGTGATACTAAAATACATCATATATGCGCCATTAACGACAGACACTGTGCCATACAAACTAATTGTTGTGATTATTATACCTAGATTAAATTATTATAATGATGACGTCACTTTAACTGACTTCCAAAATTGGAATAAATTAAATATGTTAATTTTCTTTTGTACTTACCCAATGATATTATAGTTAATAGATATGCGATACACCAACAAGAAAATAAGAGATAGTTTTGTCAGTGGCGCGTAAATGCACCGGAAACCTATCAACTAAAAGTAAGACGTCCTAATTAGGACGTTTTTGCGTCTTCAAAATTTTGAGCTTATAGCATATCTATTAAATATAATATTATTGTATTTAACTGTACAAAAGTAAACGATCGAAACCGCGGGGCGCGACTAGTAATAAGAAATAACCATTAAAATAAATATTAAGAATTAATAATGTAATTTGTTATGTTTATACGAGCTTAGATGAAAATTAATACGTAATTTCAACAATACGTGTATGTCTGTCTGGCGATATACACTGTAATAACACCTTAGTGAAAGAAAGTGGTAATTGTACCTTTACCGGCTGCCATCTTACCATCTGACATGTGCCAGTCAAGAACAGTGCGTTCTTGCAGGAACTTTTTACCATGAATTTTCTGAACACATACAAATAGGCCGGCTACACACCCGTGACAATTCTACGTGCTGGCTACGCTGGTACACCAGTAGTGTTTCTCAATGTGTCTATTACTGCTAAACTACTGAACCGAATTTAATAAGATTTGCTAAAGATATAGATAAGTGTTTAGTAAAAAAGATAACACCTTAAATACTGTGAAAATGCGGGGTTGGGATTACGCGGGTGAATCCGACAAAACTTGTGTTGCATAAGCCAAAGCCTTCATAAGTTTATCTTGCATTTTGTTACATATGTAACTGTCTTTTACCCTTATTGTGTATATCAGCGCGGTTCCCCGCGTAAACCCAAGATTTCACCCCGCGTAAAACCCAATATTACTCTTACAACCCCAATCTTGTTACACGTATTTAGTTTTTAAGCGCTCTATATAAATATGTTAATACCCAAAACTGTATCGGAAATTGTACAGCAATTACTATAAGATAAGGGCAATAGGAAATAAAGACAATATTAATAAATGGTCAATTGCGTCAACCTTCGCTGTAACACGTAATAAATGTTATTTAAATATTATCTATATGTGAATATGTAAATAAATTAGTTACTCAAATATTTGTTTTATTTTTACTAGCTAGGACTTTCATATAAACTTTGACCCCCCTCCCCCGTTTAACCCTTTTTTTTGTTAAAAATAAATAAATAAATAAAATAATAAATATTTTCGGGACATTTATACACAGCGCCATCTAGTTCCAAGCTAAGCCGAAGCTTGTGTTATGGCAACTAGATAACGGAATAAATTACATATACATTACTTTTCTTTTGTAAATACATACATATAATACATAGCAACACCCAGACCCCAGAAATATACAAATGTAAATTACAAATATATTTTTCCGGTGTGGGAATCGAACCCACGACCCTTCGCGCAGAAGGCAGGTGTATTACCTACTGCGCCAAGCGGTCGTCTAATTAATTTAATGAAAACTAGCCAAAACAGACCTTAGGCTACAATACATTATCTTATGTTATAAGAAGTTATGATATGTTATACTGTTACATATAAATAAATTTCAGGACTGATAATTAATTGAACTTGGCACCCATTTAGATCTCACTTCTTTCGTCGTTGAAGTCAACAACCAAGGCATTTATTATAATATTGAACTTGGCTCTCATTTCACATTTTTTTGATTAGATTTATTACTCTCGTTGGTACTAATAATAATTCCTCGTATCTTAACTGAAACAATCCATCATTCTCGAAGTTTCGCAAATGGAGTGTCTTCGGAATCGGTGACGTCACTCATTAGGTGACGTCATATCCGGGCGGATGCGATGCCCGGGAACCGGCGATTAGCGACATTGGAAAAGGAGGAAGGCTTTTATTTTAATGTGAAATTACGTCTGATCACTTACTATATTATATCATAAATATTCCGAGGTACAAATCCATACTAATCCATGCTAATATTATAAATGCGAAACTAACTCTGTCTGTCTGTCTATCTTTCCATCACGCTAAAAGTACTGAACCGATTAGAACGAAATTTGGTACACAGATGGTCTAAAGCCTGCGGAAGGACATAGGCTTTTTTTTAATCGATCCCCAAAAGGTTGCGGGAGGGGTTGAAACTTTGTATAATTTTACGCTTTCACGGCGAAACCGCTGAACCGATTGTAATGAAATTTGGTACACAGATGGTCTGATGGGAGAGCCTGAGATAAAACATAGACTACTTTTTAACTGGAAAAAAGGGTTATAAGGGCGAAGGGGGGTCAAAGTTTATATGAAAGTCAACGCGGACGGAGTCGAGGGCAACAGCTAGTGTTATTATATAGGTGATATTATATAGGTATAGTTTACGATGTTATTATATTTATAGGAAATCGACTAATCTTTTTGGTAGATATCGAATTTGAAAATTATTTCTCTAAATTAGATTTATTTGAATTATCAAAAGGTCTTCTAGCCAAGCATCTCTTTATAAACAAGAATGGCAAACAAGATTAAGTTCGAATAGCTCCAAAATTGTGCTAAAGTTTCAGTTAGCCTTAGAAATATCGATTAGTTGTTAAACTGTCCAGACAGGCAGCAACTGCAGTGTCTGATCCCGGCTGTAACATTGGAGCCAGACTTAGGAGGTTGAAATGTTTCGTTCTATACAGATTGGTAAAGTTTATATTGCTAACGATATTTAGCGAGACGTGCAAAATTTCACATAGAAAGAGACCAATAACCAGTTTTAGCAAACAATTACAATACTATGCTCTCCACCTTGACAGCTGGCAGTCAAGCACAGTGCGTTTTCGCAGGAACTTTTTGCCACGCACGACGATTCTGTGAAATCAGCTTCCTCATGCAGCGTTCCCAATCACGTACGACTTAGGAACCTTCAAAAAAGAGTGTACCTTTCCTATAAATTTTAATACTCATGGGCGGCGCTGATCACTCGTTCTCTCACTCACCGTTTTATAAAGCAGTGCCTACATATAAGAATGGGCAAGAAACTATGATAGTCGATATTTTAAAATAAAAAGTACAAGTAGTTATTAATGTACATTAAAACAACAGCATACATAAAAAGTGTCACTGTCGTGTGTGCGTCAAGCAACAATATTTCAGGTTTTTTGTCGTTAATAAAAACGAATAAATCGTTTGTAATAAAAAATAAACTCAGGATTCTTTACATTCTTAACGCTCTTAGGAATCTTCTCATAATTAAAAAGAGAGAGCACAGCCATATTAAAATGTTTTCAGTTTGTAGTAAAGTTTGGGTGAAGTATCGATCGGTTCGCCAGAATACTGCATTATCTAATCGGGACAAATCCTGGAATGAGGCCTCGCCGCTCCTCTTTAGCCGACGGATTACAAACTGACGAGTTTTTAATCAAGTCCTCAGATACATTTAGCATTGGCTTAATTATTGTTGAATTTGATTGATAAAGTAGGTCACAGTCTCGGCAATGTTGAGGAATGCTCAGTTAATAATATTTGAGGACGCTTATTTCAAACAAAGCGTCACCTAGTCCCACGCTAAGAAGAGTTTGTGTTATAGCAACTACATTACGGATAAATTACTCACAAAAACTTATCTTTCGCAAATAAAAGCACCAACTAATAAAACGTCTCCAAGCGTATAATTAAAAAAATATTCGTTCTTTACAAGTGTCTGGCAATCTGAATTAAATACAAAAATATATAAAAGTGTTTTCAATCATGTTAATTCATTTACAGGGGCAACAGTAACTTCATCCAAGTTACTCAACGGTCCTATGACCACAAATTTTCCGTCGCTGTCCCAAAGGCCGCATCCGTCCACACTAGCGAAGCCAAATATACATCCGTAAGGCCAGGGGAGTTCCGTAGCGCGAGTTGAATCCACTTTTATAAATTTCCTTCCAGAATTCAAAGGAGCTATAATGAGGAACGTCTTGCCGTCACTCTCCCTAATCGCGCAGCCATCTGTGGTCGGAAACCCTGCGTCACACTGGTGGCCGAGACCGAGTGCGTTCACCTGATCTACTTCTCTCATTTGGAATCCTCCTGATATAGCCTGCGCTAGCGTCAGGACAATGGCCAATGTTAACACTTTGAGAAACATTTTTATGTTTAAAGTTCACCCGTGACGCCGCAACTGACGAGTAGATCGAAATTAGGGCTATTTAAATGAACACCTTTATTTGATTGGCTATTAATAATCAATTTATATGAAATTAAATAGCGTTACTTAATTAGAAGATATTGATAAATCTAAAAGACTTTTTTTGAGTGTAAATGTTCAAAAGTAAGTTTTAAAAATCGATTACAGTTAATCGATATCTGCCTAGTTAAGAAATGTACAAGTCTTTCATGCTATTAAATTGTACGTTATTTATTTACTTATAGATATCAAATTAATAGCCAATAAAATTTCGCCTTTAAAAAGACCAAGTCACGCCTGGCTCGCCAGTTGCGACGTCTCCGGTGAGCTTGAAACGTTAAAATGTTATTCAAAGTGTTGGTACTGGCTGTAGTGCTGACGCTGGCGCAGGGAGATGGACCAGAAAAATTTGAAATGAAGGAATTAGACCATGTTTACGGGCTTGGTTTCGGTCATCCGTGTGACGCAGGATTTCCCAGTACAGGAGGCTGTGCAATCAAAGAAGATAACGGCAAGTTCCTCATAATAGCTCCCTTGAATTCTGGAAAGAAATTCGTAAAAGTAGACCAAACTTATGCCACTGGCCTCGCGCCCTATGGATGTAAATTTGGCTTCCCGAGTGTGGACGGATGCGTGATTCGGGACAATGATGGAAAATATGTGGTCTTAGGGCCGCTGGTCAACATGGATGAACCCAGTAATAATTAAACGTAATTGAAAAATTTTATATAATTTTTTTTATTATTATTTTAAAGAAAATCATTTTTTGTTGTTTCACCGAGCATATTACATAAAAGCATACAACTTATAGGCACAATAACAATTCCTGATTTTTAGAAGAAATTATACTTTGAGATATTCTAAAATAGTTTAGTTCATAGTTCAACAGAGTATAACACTTGACTCCTACTTAGATTCTTTTGTACGTGAAGTCAATAGCCGACACATAATAACGATATCATTATTTTTTGTATAGAAATTAAAAAAAATACTTTAATTTTACTGTATTTTTATGCATTTGTTATAACGTTAGGTCTATATATAATAATCATAATATGGTAATAAATTTGTGTCGCTATAAGATGTAAGTATAAATAAGTTAAGAACTCTTAGAAGTCTTTTAAACCATTTCATACAAAGATGAAGCGTCAACGTTGATCCACATGAAACCGGCATGCATACATTTCCGTGGGCACCAAGAAAATTCATAGGAACATCTATTGTGACGGGAGCCTTTGTCAAGTGAAGTAGAGCAGGCGTCGCGCGGACTCATCCGGTATTTTAATGCGGCACTGAAATTCAAATCTAGTTGCATTTTTTCGAACCACAAAAGCAGGAGATAAAGACGTTAGCTTTTGTGGTGAAGTCAAAGAGGATCGTTTAACAATAATTGTCATTTATTACTAAATTAATAAAATCTATGAACAGCGTTTAGGCACGTATCTAAAAATTGTATTTTTCTTCCTTTAAAGAGGGAAAGGACGGCTTAAGGTATACTTTTTATAGTATAGTGAAATTTCAATTAAAATACATGAAACAAAATGAAGAGGTGTCACAAACGTCTGGCACACAATTGTTTTATTGTGAAGACCAGCGAAAGAATGCAGTAATATTTTTTTATGTATCATGCTTAAATGAAGATTTATTTAGTTAACACAACACTAGGTGCCGTAACCGAAGAAAAAAAATGACTTTGACATTGACAGCTGTCAAACCTATAACCCAGCCCGCTCTTTTCATCATGGCGGGGGTTATAGGTACAAGTAGGTGACGTATGTTACGGCAAGGCCTTGGAGCTTGGCTGATGATGCTGGAATCCATTATCCTTAAACCACACTCGGCGACCTCTTTGCCGCGTTATGCGAGCACTTATGTAACTGCTAACTGCTAACCAACTGTAGTTAACTGTTAAATACGTTAATTTTAACCGACGCCGAAAATTATAATTGAGTGCTGTAACTTTCCGTATAAAACTGCATTTTAACAAACATAATAGTCTATTAGTTACGAAAGTTAAAAATTATTTATTAATTGTAATTAATAATAATTATAATACTATACTTTAATAAACCATCCAAGTGTGAGTCGGGCTTGGGCACGAAAGGTTAAAAAAAACAAGCAAAGACATTTATTCTGCGATTTAGTATGTTTTGTTATAGCAGCAACAATCTTCAGAATCATTATAAGGAAAAAGACTCTAAATAAATAAAGCAATTTTATAATTGATAATGTAGCTTACCAACATTACACTACAAAACAAATTCACCGAGCAATTTTACTTAATTTGTATCGAAGTGTAGATAAATGGCTAGGTGCAATGACCTTTGGACCGGTGAGGCGACCTATTCAATATTGACACGCTCCTGCAGCTACCGTGTACAGACGACTACAGAAATACATTCACTTTTTAAATCTTAACACTAATATTTTTCATAGAAAATTTATGATTTGTATTCCAAATATTTAATGTGTAAATATTATTCTTTAGGCAGCTATGTTTCAAGTATGCTTGTATCTTTTAAAATTACCCAAAAGATTTAAATGGAATTGAAAAATAAATTTTCAAAGCTTTTATGCGTATAATATGCATTATTATCATACTTGATTAAGCTAGACTTCGAAAAAAGGGAAGGCTCTGAAATTACACCCTAATAGGTTTTTTTACCGAAACCCGTTGAAAACCAAAAGAACATTTCGCAAAATGAAACTCGCATTCTCTAGATAGAAAACTATGTTAATATTCACTTAAGGTAACTTACCGGTGTAAGCCACAACTTAACTATATGTCCATCAATCCCAGATAGGCTGGGTTAGCGAACCGATCTTAAGCCCTGCTTAAACCGAGCTTAGAACGAACCCTCTAACTTGTCACTGTTAAGGAGGAATCAGGTCAATTACCTGCGAATAAGTAAGGAAATGAGATGGTCACACATAACAACTAAATGGCTGGGCCGCAAAGGCAAGGGAAATGTAGGAAGACAGAGGAGAAGATGGAAACAGCAGGAAGGGATCATCCAACCTCAATCTGGAGAGGAATAGAAGAGTCTTTTACCCATAATGGAGGGGTTTAAAAAATAAAGATAACTCATAATATATTAAGCAAAAAAAAAGTTGTACGAAAAATAGCTATAATAGTAATAATAACAAAACTGAAAAATAATCTAGGTGTATAATATTTTCGCGGAAGCATCACCAAAGGTGTCCGTGACCCCACTACAGCGAGGTTTTGTTCGGTAAACGTCTGATATAACCAATGGGTACTATATGAGAATAATCACACTATAAAAAAGGGTAGATATGAGGTTTAAATGTTATTATTGTAGTTCAACTAGCCTACATGTAGTAATATTTTTGGATGAGTTAAAAAAAAACTGTTTCAAGGTACGTAAAAGAAAGCAGTAAGCAACATCAATTCTATTAAGACAATAGGTAATGAATCAATGTTGCGGAACTAATAAGCAGACAGAAAGACAAATGTGTTTGTTATGAATGGGCGTGGGCGTGGGCGCGAGGTCGTCGACCCGCATCGATCCGCTGAATTAGGTTAGCCGGTCTACGGGCTACGGGACCACGTGCCGCGCTCGTTTCTATCTTTATTTATATTGCTAACTGTAGCCTGAAAAACGACCTTACCTTATTCCCTGCCTACCTTACCTTATGATTTAATTGAAATGAAATGTTTTTATTTTTCTGAGTAAATTTGGAACAAATACCTTGAGAAAGTTTACATGGTGCCTACCACCGGTTCGGGAACTAACCCGGCGAGAAGAACCGGCGTAAGAAACTCGCACGGATCCCACACTTTTTACCAAAAAAGGGGGAAAAAAATTGATTTATTTACCCTTTTTTACATAAGAATCTTAAAAACTAGACAAATAAATCATATTTACGTGTCGCGGTCTTATCAATTAAAGTAATTTTAATTCAGGCAACCCGAAAGGTAAATAAAAAAATATACTAAAAATGCTTTTCTATAGTATAAGAGTTTTATAAAATAGGCGAAATGAACTCCACTTGGTTTTACTCATAGACAATATAATGGTGTTATTATTATATGGTTTGACATTATATATGTACATATTTTGTAATACATATATACTAAGACGATTCGAAAGTGTTTTGCGGCCTATAGATGGAACAAGATATTATATTGGACTTTGACTTTTAGTACAGTCATTTCGTCTAAAAAATAGAGGTTACCTGGAAAGTTTTCCGGGAGTTTCGCTAGGAGTACACTCTTGTCAAATTTCAACTTTGCCACCTCGTATGGCTGCCGCTCGCGCCGCCATTTTGAAAAAATGACACCCAAAAGCAATTTAGCAATTTGCAATATTTGAACAGACAATTTGAACAAGAAGAATTTTTAACTTTGCATATTTTAAGTTTGTAATTGATACGTGTTGCTAAGTGCGTAACTCGTTAACAGATGAACCGATTTTTTTCAACTTATGGTTCTTAAACATCGTACAGGGTATGAGGGTACCATCATAGGGGTTCGACTTACAGGTAGGATAGCTACTACGTAAACGAAGTCGCGTCGAAACAGCTAGTCTATGAAAAGCTTAGTGTTAACGTGATTTATACTTTATATATAAACTAGCTATTGCCCGTGATTCCGTCCGCGTGGACTTTCATACAAAATTTTAAACCCCTATAAAGTTTTCATTATTTTTAATATGTATTCTGCTATTCGGGGCGGGGACAAATCAAATGAACCAAAAACCATGAAAATTAAATAGCCGATTTTTAGTTATAAGTGTTAAAACAAACCCGTCTTTCTTTTATATATATATAGACTTCCCCCCTTTCACCTTTTTTTCCAGTTAAAAAGTATTTATCAAATTTCATTACAATCGGTTCAGCGGTTTGGCAGTGAAAGCCTAAAACTATTAAAAGTTTCAACACCTCGCGCAATCTTTTGGGGGTTGATTTTAAAAAAAGTAGCCTTTGTCCTTCCCCAGGCTCTAGACCATCTTTGTACCAAATTTCGTTCTAATCAATTCAGTAGTTTTAGCGGGATGGAAAGACAGACAGACAGACAGAGTTACTTTCGCATTTATAATATTAATACAGTAAGGATTGTATCAAAGATTCTAAGACTTTTTTCTTTTACGCTACTTTTAAAGAAAAACACATTATTTTATTAATGAGTACACACTCTAATCCAGATAAGTAGACGTTTAATTGAAGGGGATTACAAGTGAGTTCAGTCTTAATTTATGCGATCGTGCCAGCGAGATCAGTCCTTAAAGTAAAGTGCTTAAAGACTATAATCCCGTAATCATATTGAACATTGAATGTTAAGGCACAGACATTTGTTTCGAAATAGATCGTGCGTATACGTCCGTACGTATAATTAAACTGTAATTATTAATTTTATTGTTTACTAGCTCTTGCCCGCGACTCCGTCCGCGTTGAATATCATATAAACCTTGACCTCCCCTCTCTTCCCTCCTTATAACCCTTTTTTCTAGTTAAAAAGTAGCCTATGTTTTATCTCAGACTCTAAACCGCCTTTAATATTTGTCGCAGACTGCATTATATTTACGACTTCCTGAAATAGAACCATTGGGGCTTAACAGCATCAACAGTCAATGGTTCGACTGGCCGAGGATCCTCCCTAATGTATATATCCTAAGTTTGGAAAAAATATCATAAGCGCGATGCAGAATACACCACATCCAACTATACCAATTTATATCCAACGAGCGGCTGGTCCTTATCTGTAGTAAAGTTTCCTTGCACTCCGTACACATGGAACTGCGAACAATTCTCAACTATAATTCTCATAAAATAAAGTTTAATTTCCAACGATTTACGTTGTTATAAAATTTGATTAAAGTTTATTTCTATTCAAGATGAAAATACTCGGAGTTTTGTATTGAAATGTATTGATCATAAAAATATAAAACGCGAGCGTGTAAACGCTACTTAACGTATTAAAGTTCTTTTTTTTATAGAGGGAAATGCTTTTAGGCATACCCGTCGCGTGGCTGATGGTAAAGTGCAACGGGTTATGTGGGACTCGCCATGGCCGATGGGGGTGTTGTGCGCCACGCACATAATCGTGCCGCACGGCCAGGAATACCCACTAAAACCCTCTGCCACTCTTAGCCCTTGAGTCGGGGCGGGGGATCACTCGCGCAATTCCGCCTGCTGACCCCGACAGGCTAGCCCTTTCGGGCTTCACATTTTTGTAAAAGACACCCAGTTATAAGGGCCCAATAAGGTCCCGCTATTACACACAAATACGAGTAAAAATGTTTAAATTAGATTAATAAGATTAAAATATATAATAACAAATAAAAGGTAAACACACAATAACGGGGCCCAAAAAGACTAAAAAAAACGTATTAAAGTTCTTCAAATAACTTCAACTAAACCGATCCACCCAGTGGCTTACACAGACAGACAGAACGAGGTCTGCACTTTATATATATATTAAGCAAGAATTAGTAGCGATTGTAAATTTTATTTTTCGGGTGAATAAAATATTATTTTAAAAAATGGACCGAAATATAATGTCTTACAGTGTTGGCGCTTATATATTATACAGTAGTACAACGAATTCAAAGCGGCGACGAGACGAGTACTCATATTCCTTCAAAAGCTTTTACCTTTACGGCCGATATAAAAACATTAATTTGAAAGATTTCATTCAGCCCCAAGTTAAGGGGGACTTACAACTGCTGCCCTGTACTTTACGATTTTCTAAGTTGATTTTCAAGTCATATTTCTTTGGTTAGTCTTCATCATTTTAATTTTTGATAGCATTAAAACAATTTTAATCTTGATCTTTGTAGAGTGAGTATTGTAGATTATACTGGTGTTGCCTGGTTGCCTGGCAGAAATCACTAATAGTGATAAGGCCGCTAATTACATGTGCATGTAAGCTTTTAATGTTTATATTTCTTTTTATTATTGTACATGTAATAAAGAATAAATAAATAAATAAATCTCATAAGAGATGTGTTGATTGAGGTGTATCAAAAATTTCTTCATAATCCTCTATTTTCTTTATTACTTACCGCGCAAAAATGGCATCAGCATCTCAATCCTAAATAGAAGCAAAAGAAGAAAGCGTTCCTAAAAGCATTTCCATTTCCTAGAAGCTGATAACACATTAGTCAGTTCGAAAGTCCTCATTATTGGAACTGATCACTTAGCACCAGTTCATGTGCAAGCTAGTTTGTTCTGTTATAATAAAAATATTTTTCTACTTTCCTCTTTTAAAACATCGATAACGATCTTAATGGACAATTTAATGCCTATGGGCAGGGGTGATCGATTACCACCAGATAACTGCCCTGCACGTCTACAAAAAAAATACCACCATATTTTCACCCCTAATGATTAATAAACAAAAATCTAAATGTAGCAGCAGTATATTGCAAGTCCCTCTCGGCATAAAAAAGATATAAATGGCAAAGTAATTGACGAACCGTCGTAAATAGGCTTTCATGTCCCGAGCCGACTGCGGGGTTCCGACTCAACATCAGCTTTATTTGAAGCCTTGCCTAACTTTTAGTTGACAACTTTTTGGTTGCTTACGAGGAAATTTAATAGCCAGTAACAGTCGCTTAAGGAAGTGGTTTTAGGTGTGCTAGTAAGCGTGGTATAATATAAAAAAACGAGATTACAGGATCAATAATAATAATCTATACATATAATAAAAACGTAACGAGTCCCTGTCTGTACATGGAAGATACATGAGAAAAAATATTACAGGAGACCTTTATTAACGCAATAGAACCCAAAACAAAGGTTTTTGGAATTTTTGTCTGTTTGTCTGTTTGTTTGTGCACGCTAATCCCAGAAACGGCTTATCCTATCTAGATAGGGTTTTCAAGACGATGACGCGGGTTAGGCATTTTCAAAAATGCTGCCCAAAGTCACTTTTCTACGCGGGCGAAGTCGCTGGCACACCTAGTAATAAATAAGAATAAATCATTTATTTAAATATAAACATCAATACTAGGGATGTTAGGGAGCTCCGTAACTGTAGCCGAAACTATCGGATATCCGATATAAAAAGATATCAGTAACCGTAGCCGAATCCGAAATAAAAGTTTCGGATAATAGGGGCGGCCTTTGTAATTTTTTTAGGTAAACAAGATAACACTCAATATTTGTTTATAATCATTTTCATTTTAAATAGCTGTAACAATTACTCACAGACTGATTGTAATTCCTACCGAATGGTGACATATAAATAAAACCATTTTATTAGTATTTGTATTTTACTTTTGAATTTTCTTAAAATTTTAATATCCGTAACCGAAATTATCCGAAACTAACGGATAATCCGAAATATCCGTATCGGTTACGATATCCAGTATAATAAATAACCATTCCTATATCCGTATCCAATCCGTATCCGAAATTTCATATTCATAACATAACTTAATCATTTCATTAATTTGGATAAACACATCATAATATAACATAATACTGAATGTGTAAACTATAATATAAGTTTAAATTACTGAAACAGTCTGTGTGACGTCATTATTCGTATTTCACTTATAAATGAATACTTATCATAGCGAACAATACTTAATCGTATTATTATGGCTTTCTATACTTTACGTATGACTACAAGCGTATATTAATAACTGTCTGTTGCCCGCGCTCCGTCCGCGTGGATTGTATAAACTTTGACCCCCCCCTTCCCCTTATATCCCTTTTTTCCAGTTAAAAAGTAGACGGTGTTTTATCTCAGGCTCGAGATTATCTGTGT
>DWAJ01004182.1:0-13392 GCA_018238005.1 Eurema mandarina
GTAGTTGTGGAAATCTCTGCTTGAAGGATACAATTTTTGGACAACTAGTTAAATAGAAGCTTTTTACCCTCCCACAACAAGACATTGGCAAAATTGTGGCAACACAGCACTGCCATTTCACCAAGAACATAATAGATATGTTATACCCATACAAATCAACCGAAAAAAGTGTTCCGCACAGCAGCGGCAGCACGCATACATACAAGTCAAAACGATAGAAACGATAGAAAAAAGAGATAGTTGTCAGCTGCGCGCGAATGAACCGGCAACCAATCAGCTGAAGGTAAGACGTCCTAATTAGAATTTTTTTGCGTCTTCAAAATTTTGCGCTTATAACATACCGGTTTATATAATATCATTGATTCCAACACTAAAGATTTATGTGGGTAAAACCAGGTCGTACAAACATTATTATTGAAATAATATACATACGCAAGCTAAGAACAAAATAAAAATAAATAAAAGCAATTATCACCAAAGCATCTACCTTCTTATAAAACTATATGTCTGTATTCAATAAAAAAAACTGACAAAACATTAAGCCCCAAAAAAAAAACAAATGTCATGTTCTATAATCAAATCTTTTTGAAAGCATGTGCATTCTACATTCATGGAAAGTTTAAGATCCTGTTAGGATTAAAGTAAGTTATTTTATAGTGAAAAAAAATTCTTACCAGGACCTTAAATGAGGAAAGAATGTGCAATAATTACCTGATTCCTGCTCAAAAAGAACTGAAAAGAGAGGACCACAGTTAGAGGTTACACAAGCCACACAACACCCAGAAGAAATTGCATTTGAATAGAGAATGGCTATATCTAAACCGACATAAATACTTTTTTTATAAAACTGGCCTTCTTAATGGTCAATGTAAAAAAACCTCTTTTTGAATTTTAATCATGGAAACAATTATATTAACTGCCAGAAAAGAAAAAAAAAATTCAAATATAAAGTTTAAATTTGGAATTGAACAATAAAAAAAATCCACTCTCTATACACACAATTTAATCTTATCTAGCAAGGTTAGTTTAAACTTTAATAATTGTATTTATTACAACAAGAGAATAGCATTATGATTATTATTATTACTTAATCTCACCAGTAATAACAATTTAAAATTTATTACTTTATTACATATTAAATATAAGTGCAATTACTTTTTTTTAACAGTTTTGTGAAGCAGGAAACATAGTATATTGGAGGAAGCTTATATCATATTTTATCACACAAGGAAAAGTCTTAATTAAAACAAAAACCTATTTCTAATTGAAACACACACCACAATAAGGCACTATGCATACAAGCAAAAACACAACATGCCTACGGCCCTATTTTTTTTTTATTCTATCACAAATTGTTGAATCAAAATTATCTTTCTTCTTTAGAATTGATATTAATACTTTAAAAACCAAAGAAAAAGTATTTCTATTGAATTAATAATGAATAATAATAATAATTCAACCTTGAAATGTTAAATCCATATAAATTACAGTTTACAGTGTAAATTTATTCTCATACACAACTCCTATCCTAAAAATATTTTTTTAAATAATTTACTCAAGTCAAAAAGCTTTTTAAAGCTGTTTTCCTCTAAGTTACACTTACATTAGTATTGATAAGATAAAAAACAGATAATTATTATTATCAATATATGATTTAAAAGAAATTCATTATCTGTAAATGAGTCTAGCTGTTAAGAGACAATTAATAAATATTTCGTACTAATGATAATTTTATGACTGTAATTTTGATTGTATAGATATCTAATTAAGTCTCACCTGCTTGTGTTTTATTTTTGAGCTTTCCAGATAAGCCGCCTCCAGTTTAGAATTACTTGGTGCCCTTTTGGATCTTGTATTTTTAATACCAAGCGATTTACCAAACGGTGCAAACCAATATCTGAGGAAAAAGTATTATTGTAAGACATGACATAAAGTACATAATATTGATGCTACTCTTTTAATGATAATTTTATTTAATTTTAACAAAAATATGCATAGAACATAAAATTAAGTCTCAATTTATTTAATTTAAATGATATAGCATAGATATCAAGTAGGTACTTATGATAATCATAAAAATGTATGTCAGCTTTTCAAATTTAATTCCTAAATAAAAAATCGTATTATGACCATAAAAGCCTTACGTTAACTCCTTAAAGATACTATTCGAACATCCTTATCATTTCGTTGTAATCTGATAAAATCCGAACCGATGACCCAGTAAAGAAATTTACGGTAAACAATTCGATTAAAAATATTACTTACTTTTCTAAGCAGTGTCGTATAGCTATGACTACGAAGGCCAAGGGTATAGGATACAGAAGGTGCCTGTAGTCGTTATAAACCACTTCTTTATCGGGACCAGGAGCAATATCATCCCAGGTCGTATTCGGCGGTAACCAGACATCTTCGTTCCAAAATTTGTCCAATATAGATCGCAACATTGTCACCACTCAGTACACCAAGGTAGGGAAACACACAAAAACCACTCCCCATCAATTAAACACCAGATAAATATTAAAAACGCTATAAATTTCTTACAGTCAATAGACTAAAGCAATTCGGCACTTACACTAGCGTTAATCGCTTTGGTTGAATGAAGCGAAACGTCTCGCGTCAAGTTCGTTGAACAATTTTTCGAAGATTTGATTTTTGACACCTGTCATTATCCGATAAGATAAGAGCATAGACTAAAATTTTTTTTTTTTCATTTTTCAAATTAAAATACATTAGTGGCCTGTATGTATGATAATATTGTAATAACTAATTACAAAAAACAAATACTTAAATGCTATAAATATATATAGCCGCTTATAATAATTCGTGGAAAGTAAATGTATTATGGTGCATACGTAATTCGTTACCATTTATAAAGATAAAAGCGTTTTGTATTTCTACATAATATTTAAATAATACACCTATAATAATATTTCAAAGTGTTTATTTCTATTGGGCAACGCTAAAAACTGCAAACCGGGAATTTTGGCGGGAATCTGACGGCGTCTGTTTGTAATCTCAATTGAATTGAGATTGTTTTTTGTTTTTTGGTGCATATAGTGATTTAATGTTTGATTGTGATAGTGAATCATGCAGTAAACTAGCTAATAAGTGTCCAAGAAATGAAGAATTCATTCGAGAGCGCATTGTAGCGCCGTTCCGATTGCTCCAAGATTCGTCGAGGTTCTTCGTAAAGTTCACTATCACTTTACGAAGGGCAGAACAAAACGACTGACTGACTCGACTAAAGACGACTTAATGACGATTTTACTTGACTCATATCGACTTTTATCTTGACCACGTTGCATCTTATTACATTGACATTGGCAAAAAGCTAGACGCTAATGCCATAATATAAGAAAGAAAGAAAAGAAAACCTATGTCAACTGTCAATGTCAACAATTAATAACATTCGGCGCTCGGCGGCATGTGATTGTAAAATGTGTGCAAAAAATAAAACTAAGAAATTATTGAATGAATAATTAATACTGTTCGTTTAATTTTCTGCTTTGACATAGGATAAAAATTGTAATAAAATTGGTATATAAGTAAGTTTTATTATGATAGAAAATTTTGATAATGTTATTTTGCCCAACGTGTGCGAATATGCTCATGGTCGAAGAGGCTCCAGAATCCGGCCTCCGATACGCATGTAACACGTGTCCGTATATATACAATATCAAGAAAAAGGTGTCTTCAAAAACATTTCCTAAACTTAAGGTACCGTTTTTGCGTGGTATTGCATCACCCTTATACATACCTTCAGGCTATAGTCTATTTTATTTAAGTACTACTCCTTTTTATCAAAATGAAATATTTGGTTCTAATTTTCAGGAATTGGATTATATTATGGGTGGCGCTGCTGCCTGGGACAATGTGGATTCCACTGACGCTGTTTGCCCCAAATGCAGTCACGGAAGAGCATTTTTCATGCAACTACAGACTCGTTCAGCTGACGAACCAATGACAACTTTCTATAGATGCTGCAACCATAAATGTGCACACAATTGGCGAGACTGAACCTATTTATTATTTAAAAACATAGTTAAAACTATGAACATTTTTAAAAAGTTATCTTTGTATGTTAATGTCCTCATAAGAAATAGTAGTGTAACAAAAATGAAGATAAATAAGGGTACTCCAATTATTGTGTGTGAAGAAGAGAGTTCTTACTTAAAAGCTACTGAATTTTTAAGTAATGGAGAAGTTATAGCTGTTCCTACAGATACTATATATGGTTTGGCCTGTAGTGCCAATTGCCAGAGTGCTATACAAAAACTGTATGCTATAAAGGGTCGAGATTCAGCAAAGCCTGTAGCGATTTGTGTAAGCACAATATCCGATGTTCGGAAATGGGGACAAGCAAACCACCTCAGCGATAATTTATTACAAAGTTTACTACCTGGTCCTGTAACGGTAGTTTTGGAGAAAACTCAGAACTTAGATAATCCATATCTGAATCCTTTAACAACAAAAATAGGGATAAGGATACCAAATCATGGGTTCATCAATAAGGTCACTAAGATATTTGATATGCCTGTTGCTCTGACGAGTGCGAACTCGAGTAATGAACCTTCGACACTTACTGTAAAAGAGTTTGAGCATCTATTTGGTTATTTGGGGGCTGTTTTTGATGGTGGAACCTTAAGCCAAGGCTTGGAAACATGCAGAAGTGGATCCACTGTAGTAGACTTGTCTAGAATAGGTCATTATGATATAATTCGTAAAGGTATATCATATGATGAAATTGTTAATATATTACACAGACATGGACTAAAAAGTATCATGTAATAGAAAGAAATAAGAAGTTGTAAATAAATATAAGTAATAATTATTGGTTTATTTCTATTTTATCATTGTTTGAGTAAAACATATGTTATTATAAAATATCTATGAGATAAACCTAAAATGTGATAATATTACTCCTATACGAATTATACTTTCTATTTTGCTGTAAAGAAAGTATGTGTTAAATTACATAAGGTTAAATAGAGATAAAAAGAAAATAAATTTAGATAACAAAACTTTATTTTTAACAATAGTTGCAACTTTTTTTTCTTTGATGAATTAGACTATGGCAGTACTAATTTTATAATTGTTGGATTCAGTTAAGATCTTAAATTCAATGAGATATCAATAAACTATTTACATTTTACATCAAACTCCACTCTGTAATAAATATTGCAACAGATTATACAACTAAAACATCACAATAACAACTGTATGAGCTAAGCTGTGGTATAAATTAGGTTATTGGCTAAGTTGTGTCATATTTGGGTGCTCACTGGTTTCCTGTGTTCTGGCACCTTTACCTCCAGGCTCTGCCATCGTTCAGGAGGCCAGACTATGCACACCGCTTTAGCATTTATGAGCCCTAAAGAAACCGGGCCGAATGTATTGCTGTCTAGTGTATGACCTGTATGATCGCCCTCAACCCAACAGTGACCCTCCGGCACCTTAACAAACTGGCTTTTATACCCCAACGTACTCACAATGTCACCTTCTAACCCTACAACACGTTTAATTATCTTCTGGTTAGGATCTTTCGGAGACACAAGGGAGATTATGTCACCGCGTTGTATGTTGTAATCCTTCACTGACCATCGCGATAGGAAGACATAGTCTGTGTTTGTGGATTGAACTGGGTTTAACACCGGTTGCATAGATATACCTTCTACTCTAGCTACATATCCCACAGTATCAAGTAAAGTAACGCCTATGGGCACTCCAAATAGCATTGATCTTAAAAAGTTTCTGATCCACATTGAAGAGCCGGTGATTTTATGTGACAGCAAAACATATCCGGCATAGTAGGTCTATGATGGTTTGTTTCCTTTTAGGAAGGAAACATTTTTATGTTATTTTCTACGAAATAAAAATTCTATTCATTTTTCATATCTTTTAGCGGTGTAAAGTTTGACACAACAATTTTTTTTATATTTGACGTTGAGTGATGACATTATAATATGTCAGTACCTACTCAAGCCGGTATTGGAAAGTTAAACATTCAGCACTGCCATTTCACCAAGAATAGAATAGAATAGAAGTAAAACATTAAACAATTATTACAATAATAATTTTTATTTTTTTTTTAATTTTGAAATAATTAATACTTATAATTTATAATATCCTTTGAGATGATATTCATTCGTATAAGTAGGTGTAAATTTTCCAGTCTTAAAATGTGTAACTATATACTTGTTAACATCTTGTTTTAAGTATTTTTAAATTTATCATGAAATACGTACTTCAATTAATTAATATTATAAATAAAAACGTATTTTGTAAATTATGAAACTAAAAACCTTTTCTTTATAATCTGTATATGTCACTGGAGATTCTACCAATGAATGACCATAGATTACAGAAATTTGAGATTCACTCTTTACCTTATTACAAATACTCAAAAAAGTGTTGATGCTTTCTGTAGTAAATCACAACCACCATCAACTAAACATCATTTTTTGATTATTTATTCGTGTGTAACAAGCATAGTATCACATAAAATTAAAGCAATAGTGACATTTGTTTCACTTGGGAACTAGTAAACTTTTAGAAAGGACTGTCTACAGATGGATGTGTTCCGTGGTCAAGAAAAACTTACAACCTGCATAATCAGCTGTCAGTGAGATAGATCATCTGTCCCTGTAAATATAAAAGCTAAAACAATCACAACACGTTTTGGCTCATTAAGTGTAAATAATGAAGTGAAAGAGTGGTTTACAATGTGACCTCGACGCTGTTCTCAGCTGGTCTTGACGTGGGGCAGTTATGGGATAATAACCTATCAAGGTGTAAGGAGACCACAATGACCGGGCTCCCGTGAGGCCACGAGGAGTTCTCTTGTATAGAATCATAAGTTAAAGTGAAAATGTCTGGTGACTTCCCGTTTGCGGCGAAGATAGTTAGTCCTTTGAAATGTAACGAGAAACCATGGGATTTGTGGGTGAGCGAAATCGGTCACTTGTCTCCACGGAGGGACAACGATGGGACGTTTATGACGCCGGCGGCGGTGGACGGCAAGAGCTCGTCCACCCGCCGCGTCCACGAGTCGCATCCGTACAAGGTATCAGAGAGAGGCCAGGCGAAGTACCGCCGCGCAGGCCTCAACCGCCTTCGGTACGAAAGCATGAGCCTCCATGGACTCTTTCCGCAAATGGACAATTTAAATGCTGCAGTGTGTCACATGTGTGGAGATATAGTGAAATGTAGTGCAGTTTACAGACATTTACTTGAATCCCACACCGGTGCTGAGCCAATCCTTCCACCCCCACCTCCTACAGTGAAACTAAAATCTGCTCCCAGTAGAAGTAGGCATAAGAAAGAGCCGCCACCTCCCGTTCCTGTAGATGTCCATCCTGTTAAGATGGAAACTTCCCCAGTGCACACGGCTGCTGCTCCCATATCTAGGATAGTTTTGCCACAACCTGACTTACAGTACCTGGAAGAAGCGAGCACCTCTTCAGCGATTACTGGGGAGGTGCAAATTAGTATGGAGAGTGGAGAATTACCCGTTGTCAGTATACAGGATACAGAGGATTTACCTCTGGGAGAAAATCTGACTGATGACATTTTTGCAATTATGAACTCTGAAGGCATACAGAGTGCAGATGATATAACTAATGCAGCAGACTGGAAAAATATAATTAAGGATATACATGACATTAATTTTCCTTCGACGAGTGATACATTGCAATCACAAGACTTATATGCATCATCAATAGACACATCACTGACCGGGTATGCAATACCGGACACAGATCTATCAAACCTAACATTTCCCCCGAACACATCACCTATGTTATCAAATGTTGTTGACAATGTACAAACTGCTCAAGCTTTAAAGGCTCCGGCGACGCCGAGCACAAAGACGCAAACGCGCAAAACGAGTAAAACGAAATTTAATTTACGAGAATACGATCCGAACAAGCATTGTGGGGTGGTGACCGCGGAGAATCCCAAGCCCTGCACGAGGTCGTTAACATGCAAAGCGCACGCTCTGTCACTGCGGAGGACGGTTGAGGGGAGAGCGAAACCCTTCGATACATTATTAGCTGAACATAGAGCTTCAAGAGATGCCGCAGCATCGGGAAACACGCATACCTCTCTCGTCGCCCATCCTCCGGCGCCGGTGACGACTCCTGCGCCGGCGACGACAGTTCCTGTCAACCTCCCACCGCTCCTAGTCAATACTTCAATAGACATTTCCTCATTCAACGGTTTAACGACTGATCAGCAAGTAAACGATATTTACGCGAGCTGGCTCAATGTGGAAGACCCCGTACTGCCTGACACATCGAGCATCACATCCTTACTCAGCCAACCACTGCCCACTGATTCCTTTCTTTTGCCGGACGATGCGGAGATACCTGCGGATGTGCCTATTTTAAGTATAGCACCACCAGCTCCACCGACACCGACCGTAAAGGAAGAGAAGCCTGAAGGTCCACCTGCATTGATACCGAGCGATGTCTGTTGGTACACGTCGTGTCCGCGGCCCCTGGCTCTGTGCACGTTCAACGCATCACACGCAGGTAGCGCAATTACGTTAGGAAAAAAATTCGCGACCGTCCGGAGTAATATCAAGTCATCTTTATCGCGGTCGTCCAAAGCGTCCGGCGTCACGAACAATTTCTACAACCAGAGCCTGTCGCTCTCGAAGACTTTACATATGAATAACACTAGTAAAACGAACAAGCCCGAAGTGCGTAAACTGATAGTGACGTGTAGTTCGACAAGTGGTGGTAGCAAGGGAGTGCAGCAGACGTTGAGTGATCTGTTCGGTGGCGAGGTGCGGCACGCGCTGAACGGCCACTTGGGCCACTCGGAGCGCAAGCCCCGCCCCGCCGCTATTAAATCCTCCAAGAGGCCCTCCGCGGCAGTCCTGGATCTCGGCTTCTCGCTCGATCCACTGCTCGCCGACGAAAAATGCTGAACAATTAAGCAATCATTGGTTGTGTAGTCACATAATTGTATATTTTTTTGTAAATCGAATCGGACTGGCATTGTAAATGTTGAATAATCACGGATTTTGTCCCCAACGGAATTTAAATGTTACGATAAATCTCATTTGTTTCTTCGAAACGAACTTTCGTTTGTATTATTTTGTATATTATTTATAAGATTTTATATCGGCTAGCCGGCCTTTCGGCGCGCCGATGGACAATTATGAAATAGATTATGCAGAATGGTTGTATTTTTTCGATATGACAAGACTCATTGTTGATACTGAAATGAATACTGAGAAATGGCCTAGATTTAATGTTTAATGTGATGAAAATTTCCATGTAAAAATATAAATATTATTAAAATTAAGTTTATCCATGATAGTAAATTGCCTCCTTTTGAAGATACCTCAGTAACCAAATTGTTTTAATTACGAACACCTAATGGATTTGACATTGTTAACAATTTCCCGCCGTTTCGTGAAAGTTGTTCAAACAGTTTGCCATTTGCTAGCGAAGTTGGTCGCGGATCCAATGTCCTACAAGTTACAACCGACGCTCAGTTTCAACACATTATTGTGCAAAAGGATTTTATAACAGTTGTACCGAATTACTAAGCTTATATATTTATAATTATCATAGTATACATATATTATCCATTGTTGCTATGAAATTGTTAACAATTGACTGAATTGATTTGATTTTCCATTCTAAAATGTATTAATAAAACTACATAAAGTCGAATACTCAAAACATTTATTATCGATTCATTATTATCATTCATCTATGAAAAAAATATGGGACTACTGAATCGTTTTTGATGAAAATAAATATTGTCAAAATACCATTGATGATAATAAAATAGGCCATATACATTGACACACCAAATCCCAAAATCCTTTTCACCAAGATAAAAGAAAAGAATACATAAATGTAATTAATTACGAAATTAAAAAATATCAAAATCAATAAAGGAATCGGAACAGTACATTTAATGTTAGTCTACCTCCTTCATTTCTACTAAATGCCTTACAAGTAGGTAATATCTTCAGAATTAGCTGAATTATTATTTATACACTTCATAATATTAGTAAGGAGTTGGTTCATCTAAATAAATCTGTATCCAGATTCCAGCTGCTTCAAACACATGTAAGTATAAAGTCGCTTTCACGACAAAACTACTGAGCGGATTTTAATGAAATTAGGTGCACAGATAGTCTAGATCACGAGAAAGGACAAAAGCTTCTATTTAACTGAAAAAAAATTTATTGTAATGGTTTCAAATGTTGTCAAAGTTAATATGAAAGTCCACGTGGAAGGAGTCACGGGCAACAGCTAGTAAGTAAACGAAGATCTATCTTAGCTTCTTAAAGCTTTTACGAAATCGATTTACTTATAACTGTTGATTTTGATAATAAAAAAGAGAAAACCTTACAAAACAATTTGGAAAAATTGCTTGCTATAATTATATATTTCGCTCAAACTATAGGTATGTTCATTCACATAGTTATTACGAATAGCCGTAATGAATGGGAACCCATTGTCCATGAATTCGCAAAGTATGTCGTAAAACATTACCAAAACAGATTTAAGATACACATGAAGTCATTAATCTTAATTACCGTTATTGTAACGGTTTTTCAGTTATAAATATAATACAAAGGTAAAGGCACTCAATTATTTACTAACTACGTTGATAAATGGAACATTACGAACTAATATTGTAATTATTACACTATTCTATTCTTTTTTTTAATATTAACATATAAATCTGAATAATTTCTTTGAATCAGAACGCGCTTCTCAGGAAAGAAGATCAACAAGTCGCTTTCTTCTGTCCCTATGTATGCTTAAATCTTTTAACTGGGCAATTGATTTACAGTTTTTCTTATTAGATAGAATGAATCAAGAGGAAGGTTTATGATTATAATTCATGTCTTATGCGCGTGAATCCGTGAATCGCGGCTAGTTTTATAATATAGAGGAATAGGGTTCTTAATTACACGATTTATTAATAAAGGTCCCTGGTAGAATAGTCTAATAGCCTTTAATAGCCAACATTATTGAACTGCTCAACGCGGCTAGTATTTTATACTCGTTAACGTAATAAAGCTACCAAGGATATCGTTAGGCAGTACGTAAGTACTAAACAAGCTCATTTACAAAACCAACACTGCGTCATCTTCAAGTTTTTGTTTGCAAGTTTATTTTTGGCACAGGTGCTAAATAAATATTCGTTTTGAATAAACAGTATCTACGACTATAGTACTACAAGTCGCGCTTTGCGATGTTTTTGGGATTAAAAGAATTCTACCTTTAAGTTCCACCACGGACTTTTGCACATGCATAAATACTTTTTTACACTTCAGCTAAAGTTTTTGCGTGAGGGAGTGACTATACTTTTATGGTGTTTATAATATTAATAAGTTTAAAATACTAGTATTATTTTTCGATAATTTCAAGTTTGAATATTAGTAGCTTAAATCCACTAGGTTATAAAAATGACCGAACTAACTTTTATAATTAATCTATGCTGAATTTTTATTGGGCTCCAGCCTCCAAAAGGAGAAATTAAAAAAATATAACTTTAGGCGTTATTAGGCGCGCTATAGCCGCTGATCAATGATCATAGCTATTGTGTCAAAACAAAACGGTCCCTATTCAAACGCGCGCTTTTATTTCGATTTATAAAAACATCGCAACCTTTCAATCTTTCAATTGACCCATAGCGTATAAAATATATTGAAAGACGTATGAATACGAACACTACTGATTTCCTCGAGGCTATAAGCTGAATTTGGGTGTTTGTACATGTGAAAGTTCAGTGTTAAAAGCTTTTATCATTTTTTAATAGTTAAATGCTTAGATTATAAGCAGTGATGAATGTGAAATGTGAGAAAGGCTGTGAGGGTTTTCAGTGGAGGTATTTCAGATATATGAATGCAACCATATTTCAGCGAAAAAAGGATCTTTTTTTACACAGGAGTAGGTATGACATTTAAAATATGATTTGGAGTCTCAGTGAGACAGTATAAAATTTTGAATGATTAGTTATGGATATTATGGATGATAAATTCATCCACATCTACGGCTAATCGTTGAACCGCCGCTTTGCAAAACGGCCCTGTTTTGTAAAACGGCTAGCCGTAATGTTATACAGCGGATTATACAATCAGCCTGCGACATATTCATATCAGTATCCATTGCTGGTCAGGAAATATAAAAGTTTTAAATTTTGGGATAGGTTTTTTTTTCAAAAAATATTTATACTTCGACCCACAGTTTCAGAGATTACTAGGAAGAAATCAAAACACTTTTAAGCTTTATATATTTATTTAACAGGCGAAATAAATATTTTTTTTTTAATTTCATAGATCAACTAATCTTATTAGTAACTCAAAAGCAATATAAGTATATGAACTTAGATTCTATGTTTTCTTGGATTTGATTTTGACGCCTTTAGTCTTGGACTTGACGATGCCTTTGAATTGTTTCGACGTGACAGCTTTTTTCCTGCAAAGAGATAGCTCATTAAATTATTTTCTACATTTAGTGCAGTCAAATAAGACTTTGAAGGTTACTATAATTCCGATAGAGCTAAAAATTGGTATAAATGTTTAAAATACTATTATAAATGAATTATGAAAAGTTCCCATCAATACAAAAAAATGTTGGTGAAATTTTTCAAAAACAGGTTTTCGCGGTTTTCAGCTAAACTGTGAGTTTTACAAAAAAAAGCTCCAACAAAAATCGGTTATCCCTAAAGTCGGTTTACTGACGACAGTCGAAACTCGAAAGTGACCACTTCATAAAAAATTACTGACGGAATGGTTACATTTTTTGCCGATTGTGCCTCTTTGTCGCTAGTTCCGTATTCTCGCTTGCACTTCAAGCCTTAAATGAAACGCCTCAGAGCGAGATAACGCCGCATGAGTCATGTTTTTTCGTGTGTGCTGGCTCCATCGAATTATAAAATCACTCTACACTTTACAAACGACCGACTTCTGTGATATAGCGGTTGAAATAATTAATACTAAATACTGAGACTATAGTAACACGCTTGCTTTTTACATTTAAATTAACCCATACCTTTTATTCAAATTCTTCCTCGATAACGGTAGATAGGCATACGGTTCTGGTTTCCCTTTCTTCTTGATGTCTCCTTTGGCCTTCTTGGAACGATAATCTGTTCCTACCGAAGTCACTGACGCAGCTGAGCTTAGCGGCCTGAAATTAAAATTATTATTTAAATATTTATTTCCACAAATTGTTATTAAATGGAATTAGAGCGCTGGCACTGATCTCCTTAAAGTCCTCATTTAACACAATCAATCTGTTCATGGTTACTTAAGACTGATTGCAGATTTAACCAAATAATAAAAAAAGTATTATGTTATGAACTTAGGTTCGCTGGTATCTGTTCTAGTTTGAAACTGTGTTACAGATACTG
>DWAJ01004183.1:0-13392 GCA_018238005.1 Eurema mandarina
TCTTAATGTGTTATACTCTGTAGCCGACTATACGAGTTTACTTAATATTTATATACAAAATTACATAATAAACTTTTAAAAGGAATCGCTCAACCCGAGGGCTCGTATTACAATCTTAACCTACTTTCCCGTGTATTCTTCCGTAAGAACTGCGAAGGCTTGATTTTTCACGCTCACTAACGTACGTAGCATTGTACTTATAATTTTTCCGGTACTCTGCTTACAAAAACTTTATTCTATGAAGCTTTAATACATTTAAAAGCTGTTTAGTTTAGTTTATACTTTGGAATGATTTTGTATACCTATAATATGACTTTCAAACTACAAATTCAATCAATGAAATATTGTTAGGTTATTATTTTTAAATGGTGTTAATTATCTTTTTAGTCGATAGTACCAAACTGCCTCAAGGAGGTTTATTACTTAAATATTATATAGCACTTAAACCTTGACCTTAAATTTACGAGGCCTTTAAAAGCTTGACAATTTGCGTGTTCCACGCACAATCTCGTAAATAAATTTAAGAATCTAACGAAGGTTCAGAATCAACAGTTAATCGACTTCTACAAAAATGGATGCTTTAAATTCGACTGTAATTTTTTAATCTTTGTTTTTTCCCTACTTTACTCGGAGAATTGATATTATTATTTTATTTTTTTTTGGCACGTCGAGCCGCTCCGATTCTCGTAATGGCACCCAAGAAAAACCATAAAAATTACTTTTAAGATGAGATCCAAGTCCTTTTTTTCCTTTAATAAAATGTATATTTCGTAAAAGAATCAAGAAACAAAAGCAATCTTGCCTTTAACACCTCGGCGCCGCTACCCTCTCTTCTTATCTAAAGGGCGAATCAGATTTATAACGTCACGATAAATTTTATGTATGTCCTTAAAGTCATCAGGGTTGCCATAAAAAATATCTTATATTTGAATGAAAGTGTCGTAGCATGAAAATGTTGAATAAGAACACCTTTAGCAAAAACGTGAAATTAATTCTATCGTTTTTTGTTTTATTAATTTACATTAATGTATCGTAATATAGTTTATTTCCGTCTTAAATATCAGAATGGTTTCTGTAATTAAATCTAAAATAAGGTGACAAATCCAAAATAAATTTATATTTCAAAACGTTTTTCCTTTCGCATACAATAGGTGCGTCATATAAAAATGCCAGAACATACCAATGTTAATCCTTATTTAGAATACATATAATATTACGCATTAAATATCAAAACCAGTGTACGGTATTGAATTTGTACTCAAAATACAGCGTTGTTTCATAGAACTGGTGACGTTGGTTGCTCTTGACAACACTCAACCTACTTGCTAACAATATTAGCTCTCCGTGTCGGTACTTCGAAATACTAGTTTACTAAATAATATTCAACATTTTCCTATATTAAATTAGTTAGAACGTTATAAAGTATGACCTAGCTTCTTAATACGACAGTAAAGTCGATTTCTAGGCTTCCTAGTTGTTAGAAACAAGTTTAATACAGGCTTTAAACCACATTGATTAGTTTTTAAAATTGTTACATTATGTGTAATGTTCCAAAATTCTGCTTATCCTAATTTAATATATAAATTACGTGTGACATTGTTTGTCTGCGATCGACTCCCAAAGAACTGAAGGGATTTTAAATTAAATTTGCACACCGTGTGCAGTTTGATCCAACATAAAAGTAGTATATTACCTACATAAATAAATTGTATAATTATTTTAGACAAATAAACTCAGTCGTTTTTACGTGAAAGACCAACACTTAAGCGTGAACATTATTATTTTTTTAACCGACTTCAAAAAAGGAGGAGGTTCTCAATTCGTCTGTATGTAATATATACTATAATATATATTTGTTTCTTCTTTGATTTATTGATTGACTACTAAATTATTAAATAACTATTAAATCATTTCTACTAAATGAAAATGCGTATTACTTTGTGGGAAGCAAATTTATGTTTTGCTTTTTAGTTTGAAGTCGGTTTATTTTTTGTTAATATTTTTTTAAGGTAATAATTAAATTATAAATTATAATATGTTAAAATAAATCTATTTTCTCTAGGGATCGCCAACAACACTTGGCGATTTTCTTGAACCACATGCATCCATTCCTGATGAAGCAACAAATAGAGTATGGAATATTTATCGTCGAGCAAGAAGGTATGGATGGTTTTTGTTTAATTTTTTTTATAACAGAAAAAAGTATTTCCTCTTAATTATGGACACATACTAAGTACCTGTTAGGTTTTTTTCTAACAAGTTTATTGCACGTGTCTTTGATTTTTATTTGTATTATGATTATCCTATTGAATATCATAATATATATTTCAATCGTCTTACCATTAATTTATACTGACGATTGTGTGTTACTGTCATTTGTCTCCAATTTCAATTTACATTAATGTTGGAGAAATATTGTATTCCCGATATAGATTTATGTATAGTAGTTATAGATATAGTAGCTATAGATGAGATTGTCCTTAATTATGTTTTATAACTGGACATCGGCTTATATGCACATAATAAGCATGTGTGTTTAAAATGTGCCTTTAAAAAGAGAAATGAAAGTTATTTCGTTTAACTCATCATAATTTGATTGACGACCGCTTGGCGCAGTGGTAACACGACTGCTTTCTGCGCGAAGGGTGGTATTTTTCTGGGGTCTGGGTGTTGCTATGTATTGTATATATGTATTTACAAAAGAAAAGTACGTATATGTAATTTATTCCGTAATCTAGTCGCCATAACACAAGCTTGGTACTAGATGGCGCTGTGTATAAATGTCCGGAAAATATTTAAATTTAAATTTAATTGAAAAAAAATCATATTGATTGGTTATCATGACTTATGTGAACAAAGACATGACAGCTGGTTTTATCCCAGGTTCGAGCGACTTCAATCGAGCCAAGCTCATGAACGTAGGCTTCGTTGAAAGTCAAAAGCAGAAGGCGGGAGGTTGGCAGTGCTTCATATTCCACGACATTGACCTCCTGCCGCTGGACTCTAGGAACCTCTACTCGTGTCCGAAGCAGCCGCGGCATATGTCCGCGTCTATTGATAAACTTAATTTTAAGTGAGTATTTCATACAGTGTCTTAAGTTATGTTCTACGATCGGACATATTTTTAAGTGTTATATACAAGTGTATAAATAAACTATAAGATGTTACATATGTACTGTTTTGTCGAGCGCATTTTTCGACGCGGACTTATCGAATCATTTTTAATAGATGTTTTTGGAATAATAGTTAGCTTTTCTCGTCGTAGAATTAGCTTTTTTTAATATCCGTTTGAAGATGATGAATATTTTATTTACCAAATACTTATAACAAAATTACTAAATCAAAAACGTAATATTGTTTTAACAAACATATTTATAACCTTCAAATGGATTTCAATTTCCAAGAACGTTATTATTACGGTGAAAATGTTTCATTAAATCGAAGGCAACCAGGTCGTTGATCCCAATTACTGTTTATATCTTGTATATAAAATACATAATTGCTTTAAAATCAAAACGAGAACAATTATCTGAAAATTTGATAGAAGCTTTCTCCGTTATTCAGCCTTGGATGTTATTTTTTAATTATTGTAATTTTATCATTAATTTTCCGCTATCCAAGAGAAATATGAACTTAATAAAGCAACAATGAAATAGATTCAAACATTCTTTATCAATCAAATGCCCTGTAGTAAGGAATTGGATCCTTAGCGGAGAAAATATGTAGGTGTAAAATGAAATGAAATGAAATGAAATTATTTTTTATTCTGAATAAATTTGAATCAAATATAAAATAGGTAAAGTCGTGTCGGACCAGCGTTCATCATGAATAATATTTTTTAATATAAAACTAATATATTTTCCCATTTAAAAGGTTGCCATACGAAGATATCTTCGGTGGTGTATCGGCGATGACCAAAGAGCAGTTTACAAAAGTAAACGGTTTCTCGAACAAATACTGGGGTTGGGGCGGAGAGGATGACGACATGTTCTATAGGTAAGTTGGCAAATTTTATTTATGTATGTTATTTTTTATCTACGTGCATATATAACACACAGATAAACTAGACAGATAAGTTGTAGATATGAGATATAAACTTAATTGGTCTTTTTTTATTTACTCTACGTTATCATCTTCCTCATTCTGCCTTGGACCTTCTTTCTTTCTCTTTCCGTTTTCGTTCTCGATTACCATCGAAAAACTTTAGTCCATAAAAAAATTGATTCGGACTTGTTTTTTATAAATCGCTATATTTTATTGTTTTTAATTATTATATTTGTTACACAGGATTAAGAAGATGAACTATCACATAGCGAGATACAAGATGTCGGTAGCGCGGTACGCGATGTTGGATCACAAGAAATCTGCACCTAACCCCAAAAGGTATTGTTACTGTACAAGTTCATATTCCTGACATGTTTAAGGTTTTCATATAAACATGTCTTAAAGTGTTTTCTTTGTTTAAATGGTAATTTTAAATAGTTCTTTTGTGTTTATTAATCTTTTCTTATTTTTTTCTTTTCATATAGTTGCCTAAAAGCTTACAGCCATAAGGCCCTCATTCACATGTGGAGTCTATATTTCTCTTTTTATGTACATTCGTTTGTTACGACATGTAATAAAGAATTAATAAATAAATAAATAGTTTCATGTGCTCATTCTTATTATGACCCTTTCAAGATTTTCTTTTTTTTTTCATTAATAACTGTGACTTTAGTTCGTCGCAATAACTTGACCAATGGCTACGTCCGTCCAGGTACCAGCTGCTGTCGCAGACGAGCAAGACATTCCAGAAGGACGGGCTGTCCAGCCTGGAGTACGAGGTGGCGAGCGTGACGCAGCACCGCCTGTACACGCACGTGCTCGCCAACATCGACGAGCGCAGCTGACGCACGTACCTCGCCAAACTGCTGTTTGGCGACGCCTGACGCGCGACTGGCGACACGCGGTGCTAGCGGCCGGCCACGCTGCAAATGTTTGTTTTTTTTAACTTTTATGTATGGCCAGTTCTCCCGCTCTTTAAGTGACCAATTCATTAGGTTACAGTAAAACCTTACCTCCGTTTTAAAGATATTTTAGCGGTGTTTTTTATGCGTCGAATTTGATTTATATCATTGAGTAACTAGTTTCCATAATAGTATATGCTAACGTGAAATAGTTATGTTCATCCAAACATTGAAATCATTAAGATGAAATAACTGGAATGTGTTTTATATGTTTTAAAGATTTTTCGTCCCGTGATTCTTGCTTGGAGTAGTAAGCATTAGGTAAATCATGGTTTATGCAAAAAAATATGTTTTTTTAATACTTGTTTTATATTTTAACCTAGAAAACTAACTTACAATAAAAAACAAAACATTTGCAGTTATTTTCGAATCGTGTATAGCTTTACATATTATAAAAAGTTACCTAGAATTGTTATGATCTCTGTAATCGAACAGTAAAATTGTTTGATATTTTTGACGGCGTAATTTATGCTACAGTATTTTTACGTGATAAAAATCTGAATCTATAGCTGAATCTCACAGTTTTGATTGATTATTTGACATGTAACAGACTAAATATTGCGTGTGTATACGTTTTTAGTCTGTGCAATATATTTCCAAATAGATAGTGATTTTGTATTCTGTGCTAAAGTAACGTAAACAAAAATGTGGCATGAAATTGTTATGAAATGTGTCCTATTTATTTTAAAATATATATTTGTACTTATACGCGTCAAAAATATCGAAGTCTATACAAAAGTCATATAATGGGTACCTAGTTGTTGTATGTAGTATTAACATAGATTTAAGATAAAAATAATTATAGATCTTTCAAATATGGATAAGGCCATTATTTTTTTATTAAATTTTTTCTTGAGTTGTTTATTTTTTTAATTAGCTATATTGTCAAATTTGGTTAATAAAATTCTCATTTACTTTTGGTATTTATCATTGTTATTGATCTGATCACTGGTCTTAAAATATTCGACAATAATTTATGGAATGATATAGGCCGGATTGCTAAATAAGATGTGTCTTTAAAAAAAAATTGCATGTTTTTGCTAACAAATAATGAGATTAAAAAAATACCTGTTTCATTTGAATCGTATATTTTAAATTTAATGATAGCCATTTCGGCCTAACGATACTTCATACTCAAAAAATAAATCATACTCAAACTTGTAAGCTATGTTATCAAATGCCTGTTCTAATTAAATAAATATAGTTGTTTTTTGTAGATTGCGGCACGTGCTATGGTTTATTATTATATATTATACTTTTTTGCATACATAAATAATAAATATAATATAATGGATGAATTTGAGAACTTTTTTTTTAATCAAAGTAAGTTTATTTTTATATTCTATTAAGCCAGCACGCATCCAAATTAATATTTTTTTATTGGTGGAACAATATGCAAGAGATACCAACCCAGGGGGACGGACAGCAGATTACAGATGGTTCAAATCGCCTTAAATATTAAAACTTATAGATATATAAAAGTTTAGAGCATAATACTATCATGAAATAGGTAAATAAAAACTCAAATACTTAAAAGTAAATAACTATGAGTACTACTTCTATTCTATTCTTGGTGAAATGGCAGTGCTGTGTTGCCACAATATGAGTACTACTTAAATTTTTATTGACGGATTTGACTTTGACAGTTCACAATACAAATCTGTCAATTTCTTGTCAATGTCAATGTCAAAGTCAAAATGTTTAATTTAAATTTATTATTGCGCTGTAGATAAAATATAGAAATCTATGTAATGTCGTCTATATAAACCATAGCACGAAGCCTCATACTTATGTATAAAAAATGTACTTACATATTGTAAATAAAACGCTTCAATAGTTTAGTTATGGCTGTAAAAAAACCCGCTGTACGCTGTTAAAATGTACCTACTGTATACTAAATTTAAATTATCCTATTGCTTAATTCGATGCTAATTAATTTTATTACGCGATTGTGATATAAGTGAGATTAACCTTCATGTACAGACTACTACAAACGTTGATGAACACTTAAAATTACAAATCATCTTAACACTTAGGTATTGTATAAAAATATCGTGATAATATAAAAACGAAGTGATCATATTATGAGTTATTTTCAAATAACAGGCAACACAAATTTAAGTAATGAAAACAAAGGGTTGAGTTGTTTTGTAATTTTGAACGTGTTTGTTTACTTTTGTAGTAGATTGAGATATAAAACGTATATTTTTAATTTACAGATCACTTCTATCGTAATATTTTTGTGTTGTTCTCTGTTTAGCTTTGAGTCAATTATTGTAACTGTATAAATTAGAATAAGTTATTAACTAATCTTTATGGTGTACACAATAGCTGGTTTTAAAATTGAGATCTTATTTTTCAGTAATATAATTAAAAATACTGATATTCCAACAGTTTATTAGCATTAGAAGCTAGTCAATCGTCATCAGCTGATTCAATAATATCGTCGTATTTCATAAAATTTACTTACGTCAAAAAATGACAGTGACATGTCAAAGGTAATTTTTTAAAACCGATGTTGTCTTCTCCAGATACAAGTATTTTGGTTAATCCACTGTTATCGGCTTCTAGATGTTTTTATCTTTCATGCTGTTAAAAAAAAAATTATAACCTCAATATATAGAAACTCAGGTCCATGCAATCGTTCCTTATTTTTCTGATCAAATTCATTAGATATATTTAAAAAAGTGCTGTATTTGTAAACGAATAACTAAGGTCATTTCCAACTGTGCATTTTATTTGTGTACTATAATTGTTTTCAATATATTATTTGTTTTGGAAATATATGCTGTTTTATTTATTTAATACCTATGTAGAAAGTGAAAAAGACATATTATGGTCATATCACATATGATAGATATATTATACTTATAAAATGATTCTCAAGAAAAATTACTAAAAAAAATTAATTTTCAATTTTGTACCGCACAAGCGAAGAGGAAACAAAATAGTAACTTAAAATTCGAACACAGCACAAATTCTCCGTGAATACAAAACATACAGATAGCTTGCACAACATATACGTAGTTGTTTAACCATCGCACGAACAAATTCAGCAATGTAGGTATACATACTTTAGTATTCGGTTATATCAATTCAGCTGGATTTCTACTGTTATACGAAGCTTCGTATCCCAACAGAGAAATCCAATGTCCTAAACTCCTAATAATACAAGGATATTATACAGTACAATTATTTCATTTTATTTTTTTTAGTAGTTGAAAACACATTATACTTACTTAATTACCAATTTCTTAAATATTTTTTCTAGAGAGTTTAGGACAACTTCATAATTTTTTTAAATAAGAGCCAAGAATCAAAGTGTCTTGTTATCTGAAGAAATGTAATTAGCAACTACTTTCCCTAGCATATTTAAAGCTATATTGGCCTCGATACCTTATACGACTCTTTCATTCCCTTTATTTTACAAAACTACGCATATTTATAAAATATATATTTAATTTAATTGAAGTAGGAATTTTTCATAGTCTAGAACACACAATGTTTATATTGATAAAAATAGAAAATAAGGAGGTCGTCCTAAGTATTCCTTCTTCTATATTATATTCTATGAATTATTCTATCTGAAGGGAAGTGATCGACATTGATCCGCCTATAAGCACTTTAAGAATATCAAATGTGTAGCCAGGTATCAAAAGGGATCAAACATCGAAAAGACTTCCGACAGAGCAATTTCTTTACTAATAATACTTGTACCTAACTTCAAAATATATCATATTGTATAAAAAGCTCTTAATAAACATTCAGAATACTTTAAGTTATTATAATACTTTAAGTATTTATATTTCTGTCACGTACTTATATTAATTAACGAATCCATTCTTCGAAAGTATTATATACTATTTGTGACTCGCGGTTTTAACCGCGTAGTTCCCGTTCCCGGGGCAATACCCGGATATAAAGTATTCAATGTGCTAATCTAGGGTATCACCAATCTACGTACCAAATTTCAAATAAATCGGTCCAGCCATTTTTGCGTGAAAGAATAACAAACATGCATTCCCATTAAATTTTCACATTTATAATGTTGGATTTAAAAATAAGTGAATATGAAAATGTCTCTCTAAATTTTTTAACGTATCTCAAATCCCAGCATGAGATTAATGAAAACTTTGGATGGAACTCGTACGTTCTACTTTCAACATTAAAAAGACACCGTTTTAATGTACGAAAGTTACAAATGTACGTTATCTTGGCCATTATAGCACTCCACGTATCCCCGAGCCTACAATAAGATGCGTATAATGTGTTTTAAAAGTATGTCAAATGTGTGTGAATGCTACCAGTACTGATAGGAAATTTCTGGAACATTTTTAATTCATTTGATAGGTATATCACTTCGTGTTATTCTTGTTTTACTTAAATTAAATAAAAATCTCTTACTAGGTTGCACTGAAACATAATTTATATTACATAACTATTATAGCCGTAATAATTTCATTTTTTACACTATCTGTGCCCCGCGTTTTTCCCGCGTAATGTCTTTTCCACTACCGTCTACGTCATAATATTATGGCATAAAAACGTACCTATAATCTATATACGAAAAACCATAAAGCATAATAAACTATACAAAATATGACATGAGAATAGCAACCAAGAGTTAATTCATTTAAAATAATTCTATCTCGCCTCATCACCATCAAAAGAACAAGGACGGAAACATCGACTAAAGCCCTTTCGTTTGTTTAATTGTGCAAATCGTCGAGTTTTGGCGGGAAAATTTGACAAGTTCACAAAACTTCAAAGCCTTGTTTTGTCCAGAGATAAGTAATCTAGTTAATACAACTTTTCTCGTTTATTCTTTAATAACATTACAAGAGCCATCATTGTGTAGGTTATACTGAAACCTAATTAAAAAAGAAAATTGTTTTACTTTTTTCATTATGGCGACTGCGTAATATTACGTATGGTAACACATACATTTTAAATACTAACAATATAATATTTGTGAATAAGCGTTAAGTGTTTTTGGTATTGTCTTACAATTAATTATTTAATTACCCTTGTAATTATCGCCATACAATTTTGAATTATGACAATATTTAAAAGAAAATATTTACTTAAATACTTGTTGAGTTCAACAATAGAGTTCTCAGTGCGTATGTTTATCTGTGAATGTCTTTCATTATTTTTTATCTTAATTTCTCAGTTAAAACTTTCGCATTAAATATTGTTGATACAGATAGATATCTATTAAATTCCTATTGATATATAAAAAAAATTATAAAAAACAATAAACAATAGAAAAAATATAAAATGATATCATGGATATTTAATTCTCGAACACTTAAAGGTAAACCTTAACCAGTTAGGTAAGCATAAAGCACGCTTAAGTCTTAACGAAGTAACATAACTAAATGTGCTCATTTTCAAGCGTCTGCCCTGACTCCGTAAACTACTTCCTTTTATATGGTAAACAATTGAATAAAATAGTCGTTTATATTCCGCGTCGCCGCTCTGAAAGTAAAATGTATTTGGTTTCCTGAAACAGTAACTTGTGCAGTATTTCTAGTTGGGTCTTGTTATATTTTCTTAGGAATAAATTACTTCCCTCTGTTCTGCAATATATTGTGCTGTTTCAATAGCATTTATACATTACGGGCGGTTAAAAGAAGCGCTGCTTAGCGCTTTTCTGCTGCGACTTGTGTTGAACTTCTAAGCAGGAATAGGTATAGTACTCATCACGAAACTTTAGCGCTGAACGAAACCTACGCAGAAATCAAAAATAAGGCATCGAGGTAACGGCGCGGCGCGCGGGGCGCGTGATCGTCGGGTGCGCGAGCGTTGATTGGTTGTCCCAGTCGTGTTGTCTTTCTCGCACCAATACGTCAATAACGAGCGCGATTCTACCGTTGCGCAGCTATTCTCGTCCAGCGCTAAACATAAATGACGCGCACTATATATTATTTGATTTTAAAGATCATGAAATTATTATATGTTTATTTATTTTTTGTTTTCTGCAATGGTGGGCAACGGAGCAGAAGATTCGCCATAAGATAAGGTGCGTCATGACTGCGTTGTTGACTTTTAAAATAGAGAAAAAGAGTATAGAGGAAGTCGAAAACGGACTCCAGTGATTCCACTTATCAAAAGAAACGCTGTAACATCTCTGATAAGATGCCATTATTTAAAGCCGGTTTGCGGTGGTAGACTGCACCTCCTATTTTCTGTGCAACTACAAATTCACTCGATGTGTCTGTTTTTCGCACGCTCGATTATAAGAACAATGGTAGTTTATTCCGTTTAATACAAGTGTTTGACAACTTATCGGTTCTATACTGTAATATACATGACTAGCTGTCGCCCGCGACTCCGTCCGCGTGGACTTTCATATAAACTTTGACGCCCTTATAAACCTTCTTTCCAGTTGCCTATGTTTTATCTCAGGCTCTAGACCATCTGTGTACAAAATTTCATTACAGTCGGTTCAGCGGTTAGGCCGCGAAAGCGTAAAATTATACCTAGCGTAAGTTTCAACCCCTCGCGCAACATTTGGGGTTTTATGAAAAAAAAAGTAGCCCATGTCTTTCCCCAGACTCTAGACCAACTATGTAATAAATTTCGTTCTAATCAGTTCAGTAGTTTTAGCGTGATGAAAAGACAGACAGACAGAGTTACTTGCGCATTTATAATATTAGTATGGATAATATACGCCTTCAATTTTGTATGCACATTAATAAACGTATTTATATGAAACATAACAGCGTATGTTGCAATATAATTTCCTGCGCAATAAGCGGGTTGATGAAGACAAGGCGCTCGGTAATCACATTTCGTCTAGCATCTAGATTCTAGATATTACAGGCGGCTCTCATTACCTGATTCCATCTTAATCACAACGTGCTACGTGTGTTTCATTAACGTATCTCTGTTTAACGGTAATGTTGTTAAAATATTTCATACTTCCTACCACCAAATAGTTATATTATTTGGTGGTAGACACCATGTAGACTTTCTGAAGGTATTTGTTTTTCAAATCTACTCAGAAAATAAACATTTTGAATTTTGAATTCACGTCGTTTCGTTTTCATCGACAACTAACCTAGATACATATGCATTAAAAGTTTTTTAATTACTTATACTAATACTTGTACTTGTACTTAAGTAATTTTTAAGAGTTTCATACCCAAAGGGTAAAAAAGGACCTTATTAGTAATAAGGTCCATATACGAAAATATAAATTTAAATTAAGATGGAAACGAAAGAAAAAACGTTAGTTCACAAGGATAGTAATTTGATGAGCGTCGACCTCTTTCGTGTCACGCGTCGAATTAAGAGGGTTCGCTCCTCAATTAATGCGACTTCCCTTAGCCTTAAATCAACGTTGGATGACTTTCATCCGATTATTTTTGCTTTTCAGATGAATTTTAATTAAATGTGTACAAATTGTGTATCTGGTTTTATTCACATTTTATAAATCGGTCATCTTCGTTTCCGACAAAAGAATATTTCTTATAATTAAATTATTATTTTCTTATTCTATAGTCAAGGAGACGTTTTCTACTAAGGTGTGGCGTAATTAGCCGCCCCTCCGAAAATTGAATGCGCTTTATCTAAGGAGGCTATGACCAAGTAATAAATATGGGTGTCATATTTTTTTTATTATCCAAAATACGGATGATTTTTTTTTATTTTCATACTCTGTACTAAAGAAGGAATGATAAAGAAAGAGAATAAGGATGACATTTAAAACAGCTTATAGCAAGGTAAAATTAAAAATAACTAATTTTAAGTATGACCTTAATTTTAGAACATAATTATTTATGTAAATCTTAATATAAATCTCGTGAATCGTAATAAATCTCTTGTCACAATGTTTGTCCTCAATGGACTCCTAAACCACTTAACCGATTATAATAAAATTTACACACCATGTGCAGTTTGATCCAACTTAAATTATAGGATAACTTACATCCCGGTATAGCCCCGGGAACGGGAATTACGCGGGTAAAACCGCGGGACATAGCCAGTTGAACTAGATGTTTGAAAATACAAATCTATAGCTATAACTAATATTGCATAAAGACTATCTTATAAAATAGCTCAGTTACTCAATTTGATAGTTCGATGAATATTGATTACTAACGATACACATATACCTGAAGTCACTCGGACTAAGAGGAGTCATTACCATACTGTAAACCAATGTTTGTGGAGGTACACCCGAGAATTGATAACAGGATAGTCGGGTATTTGTAGCCGGATCACCGCAGGCTCTGACAAAGGCTTTAATTAATATGTTGAAGCCTGTGATCTCTTTATTGCCTGATACGCAAACTGTGAACGTTGACAAACGTGCGTGACGTTTAATTTAATAAATCCTCCTTTAATTACTAGATTAACTAAGATTGATCAAAAATTT
>DWAJ01004184.1:0-13387 GCA_018238005.1 Eurema mandarina
GGGGGATGCGGGCTGGCGTAGCTGGGCGCCAAGCGAGGCACCAAACGCCGGCACGACGCCCGCCGCAGCCCGAACAGAGCGCACGGGGCATCGCGAGCAGCTAGCCGCCATGCCAGCCCCGCGGCCGTTACTAGCACCACGCCTATACCTGCAATTGTGGGAATGGGAGTTTATTTTTTTTCTTTACCACCAGGTTTGTAAGCGCTCACAAAGTCTATCTAGTCTTACACTTAGCGGAGCTTGTATTACGGCAATTAGATAACGCATAAATTACATATACGTATGCACATATAAATCAATCTTAAAGGACTTGCCTTTAAAAAAATCAAATGTATATGTATGTCATGATTAGATGAACTAAAAATTCAATTACCTAAGAAAAGTATTTCGATTAAAACTATAGTTCTAGAATAAAATGGTAAAATAATTTGATGTCCCTATTTGTAAAATATTAAAAAAATCAGCCATTCGTGAAATGTTTGAACTAACGAACCATTAGTGTTAAAATTATTATTGGAACGGTAAACGAGAACGCTTTTAAATTTAGAGTTAAAAAAATATTTATAAAGCGACAAATGAAATAAATACATAGCCGTAATTTCATTTATTTCAGATGTACAAACATTTTTTAATATTAAAACAAGCTGTTCTAGCTTTTCAAACATAACACCAGTAACATAACGCAATGCTTCAATAAAAAAAGGTTGTAACTAACTGATCCGTTACATACACATTTGACGTGCATACAATATTGGCAATAAAGCTCGCAAATATTTGCGTTTGTACTTTTATCAAACGAACTTGACAATTCTCTACATGTGTGTGGGTAGTGGTCTATAGGTACCCTCATAGAGTATAGAGCAAAGTTACCCAATTCGGAGTCGAACAGCGATTTCGATTACACATCAATCGACGTCGACGCGTGAAGTAACCAATGAGTGACGCGTACAAATTGCTCTCCAACACAATAATAGATCACTTGTCTGTAACAACATCATTTGTCCCAAACGCTAATGAAAATCCAATTAATTCAGCTTGAAAACTCATTCGAAGTTTAATTGAAAACTTGGATCGCTGTAGGGCCGACCCGACTTTGCGAATGATGTAATGAGATTTCGGCTAGACTTGTTATTGTCATATGCACAGCGAATATCCAATGAGCCACCCCTGTTCACGGTTAATAAGAAACATCTGTGTTCATTCATAGCAGGCGGGCCGTCGATGTTCGACAATTGAAGCGTTTCTCAATATATCAAGAGTTGCCGTATGGCTTACGCCATTGTCAAATTCTTTTCATCAACTACAGTATTGTATTTAGAAATATACATAAGTAGTTAAAAAGTACATTAGTAGTATACTTATATCAAAAACTGTTCAAAGAAACACCTCGGATATCTATTTTAAATCAAGCGACAAATCTAAATACAATGGCGCGTTCGGTTTAAAAATGTTATGTTAACATTCTCCTTTGATCGAAAAAACTTAAACAAAAGAGAAGCATTTAACGAAGCGAGCTGTTAAATGATCAAAGAGTTAGTGTGAAAAAATATTATAACAAGAGCTAACACTCGAGCGGGGCAATAAAAGCAAAAGGGAAGCATATTGAGATTGTGCATTAAATACACGGGCTATGGCTATGGGGAAAGGTGACCTTCTCTTTTTATTTTAAGGGCCTTGGTGACTCGGGTTCGTTTGCATTTTATTTTGAAGCAATGTCAAGCTCAGTTACGTTTAGTTTATTAGAATTAATATTTAACTTTTCAGTACCTACTGTTGAATTTTTGTATTTATATAAGTGATTTTGCGTGTAGCGTTAAGGTTGATGTACAGTAAATTCACAAACTATGTAAGAAACGCTTAATACGATATATAAGATTACATGCTTATTTTACGCTAGACACGTATGTGCTAGCTATACACACACACATATATAAACGTCATTGCGTAATCAAAATTAAAGCTTTAATTACCTATCATTAAAAGTATCAATGTGAGGGGTGTGGGGTGGGGCCTGAGAGCCCCTAGCGTGGCGCCAGCGGCCACGAGACAGGCCCCGACGACCCCCAGGAATAGCACACATAGTCGTAACGGAGGGCGACCGCAACACGACTTGGGAGCGTTCCCGTCTGCCTCTGAACACGCGTAGGCTGCCCCTCTGCCGGACCTGGAAACAGATTTGATATATTAGTTCTGTCACACGTCAAACTTGACATTTTGATTTTTTTTTTGTTTTGGTTGTCAAATACTTACAATTTTAGAGGTTACGTTAATAAATTTTAATGAATTCTAATTATTGATTTACATTAATGATTACAACAAAGATTTTTAATGAAGGTTTACGATCGTTTTTAATGCCTATGCGTTTAATATAACCTTAAACTATACATGAATACATATTAGGTTTTAGTACTCATATAACTTGGCCAGTTTCCATTAGCAAACCGATTTTTCTCTAAACTTTCTAAAGAATACATATTTCCCACAGGACACAAGTTCGTGCACGGTAAATCGCATCTGCTAACTTTATGTTGCATTATTCATGCAGCAACTACGCCATGTTTCCACGCGATATGAGGCTTATGACTCCTTTAGCCCATTCATCCAATGACATTTCACTTGATGTAAGCATATTCAAATTAATGCAACGCTAAGCATAGAAATGAATCAGGCACATTGACATAATACCCGCTCTTTCATAATTTTTCGCATTTTAAATTTTGGAAAACGCAAAAGCCTAATGCAAATGAGTTTAATTCGTAATTCGACCGTTGACTGTCTGATGCTAAAATAAGTAGCATCAGACGTAAAAGACAAAAAAGGGAACGGGCTTATACAAAAAGTCAAAAAGAGAAAATAGAAGATTAATCGAAATGTAGTACCTGGACCTTCCGCTATGAAACATCCAGCTAAAACGAAAAACTGAGCGCCGGTTATGATTTATCCTTTGTACATTTTTGAAATCTTGCAATTCGTAGCCAATTAAAAGTCCTGCCACGCTATTCGTCTGCTTTTTACAACGCTAATGGGCTTCCCCTGTTCCGTGACATTTGCTTTGTGTTTTTTATTCAGTTTTTCATTTTTTAAATTCCTGACCAAAGTAAATAAAACAAATTTAATTAATTTTCTGAGCCGCTTCAACGTTATGACGTTAAGTGGAACATTTGCAAGTATGAATAGGTATAGGTACTAGCAAAATTTCGTTAAATATTTTTTCGAGGGAGGATCGTAAGATGTCAGTTTGGATACTTTGTTGGATTTAGTTGCTTTAGTTTAGCTAAGGTTAGCTAGATTTTAGGTGATTTAATGTAAATCTTAACACCTTAATAAACTGCAAGTAATCATGCTGAGAAATAGTCTTCTAAGCATTATTACATATTTCTTATAAATTAAGTAACCTTTGTAATTTGCATAATTTTCGCATAGCTGGGCTTTATTGCAATAAAAACATTAGGTTCGGTAACCATATGGTGCTCGCAATACGTACGGCCAATACCGGCCGGATATACGGATGACTGCGAGCGAGTTCAAAGACCTACATCATTACACATAAAAGATGAGAGCCCTTACAAATTAAATAGACGATGTTACCTAATGTTTATAATATAAAGCTTCAGCATTTTAAATTCGACACGTTCGAATCACATTTCAAAGCTTAATCTGGTTGATAAAAAACCGAGCATATCTTTAAAACCAACAGTCCTTTGTGAAGATTGTATGGAACAAAGAAGATAGTAGTAAGCGTCGAGTAATGTGTTTAATAGGTCCGTAGTTTGAGGCAATAAAAGCAAGTCTAAGTTTTAGTATGGAGCGGCGGCGCGCAGTCGGATGGACGCCGGACATTTTGATAAATGACTCGAGTAAAATAACATTCATTCGTTTGCGGGTTCCTCTGTTTTTAATTCGGCCAGTCATAGCACGCCTACGTTTCGGTATCTCATTTATTACGGGGTTTGCAAAGCTCAATGTTTAGAATAAAACATTAAAATAACATGAAAAGCAATTTGAAAGGCATACGAAAATAATGAGCGTATTCTTCTTAGAAAATGGGATCGCGTTATATTAAATAGTTTTGATAAAGAAAAATAATTATAATGGCTTGTGTATATGTCATGATTTAAGTTAATTAGAAACATATGGTCAATTAAAGCGTCAGTTTAGTGAATCATTCATGTTATCTTCACACGCGATGCATCTATTTAGTAATTACATTAAATTATTTCAAATTGTTATAGTGGTCGCACGCGCGAGTAATGTTTGTAATGTACCCTTTATGTTTAATGGTTTTAAGTTAAGTTTAAAAATTTCCAGTTAAATGATTCTATTTTTTAAATATAAAATACATTTCCAACAAATTTATGATGTTACATAGTTAATTTTCAAAAGTAATAAAATAAACAATACAACTTTTAGGTGAAACGTGATCCCATCTTACGTGTTTCTTCGTAAATCCAGCAGGTAAGAACGACGCAAGACGGCATTTTGGAATTAATATTATTTAGAAACAAAACGTCACGACGCGGTAAGTGCCAAAAAGTAACTAATAAAAAATTCGTGCAATCACTCTATTTGGGAGAGCTTGTCGGTTCTACACTTAATAACGCGTTGACGATTTCTGGTTTATTCTGTATTTTGAGGATTTTGAGAGATGTAAGGTACCTATTAAATTTGCGCTTTCCTTTTCTATTCAAGTCTTCCGGTAGCTGCACAGCCTTTATCAATACAGAAGCATTGAAACATTGAAACGAAAATGGGATATGTAATAGAAATGACTAGGTGATATTAATTAAAAACTAACTGTATCTCTCCATATATTTCGTTGTTTCACTTGATTAATCTAACAAAGCAACAATGACTGTAGTCCTACTGATATTGTAATATTAGGTTATGCTAACTAACGATACGATTATATAAATGCAAACGCAATGTAGTCCAAAATATAGCAACGTATAAATATGAAAGTGAACTTCTAAGTTCCATTTCGGAGGAGGGACGACCGATAAAATTTTACGCAGTCTACCCTTCACTTAGGCGAATCAAGAACCCGAGTGTACGTTCAAGTTATAACAGGGATAATAACTATGCAAATATTCTATTTACTAAGATTTAATGTAACACTATTTCGGAGGTAACTTATGGGATTAAGCCTGTCCTATGCCTTTATTTAGCCTCGTGAAATTTATGACTAATTTATATTCCCATATAACTATAGTTGCAAATTAATGTCGTTTTAATAGCCATCTAGCTAATGACGTAATCAAGATATTACAATTATAGTGAGTTATGCGAAAGTTGAGTGTTGAATGGAAGTCATCAAATGTTATATTCATTAGATGTCAAGAAGTTTCACTCTTTAGTCATGACGTAGTTCTATAGAATAAAAAACTATAATACTTATTATGTTTATATACCTACTTTAAGCAATATTCATAAAAAAATTTTGAAGTCTTAACCCGAATAGGTTTATGTAGCAACAGCTACTAATCAGCCGAGTTCTGGATCGCGCTTATGATATATTTTATTCGAGTTACTCCACATCGAACCATTGGGGCCTTACAGCCGGTTCCCCTTGATTCAGAGGAAAGTTATGTCATCTTTTCTCCATGTATATAGTTCAAGTTTCGTGTATATAATGTGATCTCTATTTCAATCATAAAAATTTGGCTCAAAGCTATGTCACTTTAGTAATTAGGCGCTACACAGGATAGATATAGATTATAATTTATAATCATACTTGCTTATTTTTCTTCCTTTTCTTATTCCTTTCGTATTCAGCATAGTCCGGTAATATTATTAAAAAGAATTCTTATACATACTTTCTCACGAGATACTTATTCCTACCTCGATATTGGCTGAATATTGAACAGAGTACAGAACTAATTATTGTATACTTTATGGCCTATTGTAAAGCAGAATCACGAGCCGTAAAAACTGGAGTTCTCATCGAAATCTCCTTAAAGCCTTGTTCGATTTAATTTTAGTACGAGAAACGTACAAAATTGTTATATTGTGACTATTCTTATAGTGGTATATATCAATATTAATTTTATCAATTATGTAACTTTTATTGTATATGACTTAAACAAAATATTTGTGGAACTGGATAAAAACGGTTATATTATTTATATATAATAATGATATATTATATATACCTAAATAATATAACATTAACAGTATTACTAAATGAATCGAAGCTATGGGTTTTTTTCTGTAAATATATAGTATAATACAAATTGCATATTTCATATAATAATTACAAGTAATATTAACAGTCCTCTATGTTATTAACGTAGCGTAATATTCACAGAAGAAGCAATATTAATTTTAAAGATATGATTTAAATATAAAATCCATATTTATTTACGATACACAAGACTACATTCCCGTATCACGTATCAATTTCATTCGGAAACATCATTTACATAAATTCTCTCATCTCTGAAAAAGTTATAAACATTTTTCTCGGAGATGTAAATGGAAATTGAAATATTTTATTTACGAATGAATATATTTCTTGAAAGCTCGTTTCGTATCCTATGTATCAATGAGCTGTTCTTGTGGTTTCGTTATTGTATAATGCTTGACATTAAGACTAAAAAAGATGAAATCGGTGAATGATTGTGTTCATATTTTTAATATATTAAATTTGTTTATTTATATGACTATTCAAATACATATCCTAACTCTTTATAAAAAGAATTGTCAACAAATTAAATATCGAAGACAAATTTAAGACATGTGTCTCCACATCCGTGATATTACAAAACAACATCACAAACTAAAACAAGTAACAGTGAAAGTGTATTCATTTGAAAAAGGACTTTAGCCTCCAAACAACAGTGTTAAGCCGGCGTTAGCTTTATAGGCTCCCTTATTAGATCTCTAGAGAGGTAAGCACAGCTAGTGAGAGCAACGAGTGGCGTTTTCACTGTAATTACACCCTAGAGGTTGTTAGGGTAGAAACGTACTCGCTTTCGAGCTTACCGCGTCAGATTTTACTACATTTAGCTGGGATAAGAGCAATGAATATGTATATTAGCTATTAAGAAATGGGCCTGCTGAAAGCTAAGAAGTTAATGTTTACGTCTTCGTTTACGAAAATATATTTTTTGTAAATTTTTGTAGTAGACTTCCACGTGAAACTGATCATTTTTTCTATTAATATCTAAAGCTTAAATCATATCTAAACTAAACAAACACTCTTTATTTATGGTCTTCATAGCATATCTGTAAGCCGGATGTCAATAGTGATATCTAAAATCCTCAACTAGGAAAAAACTGCAGAACTGAAACATTTAATATTTAAACTAAACACGATAAGTACCTACTTTTATACCATCGTTCACACTTAGTGGTACTCATAATAACTCAGGTGCAACGACATCAGGTGAAAACCTCTGTCAAGCGATTTCAACACGTAATAACTCTCTCCGTACAACTAATATCAAACGTTGAACACGACTATTGCTTGTGCCAGAATGAGTCGTCACTAATAGTGAGTGCACGCATGTGAACTCAGAACGTTGATCCATCTTGCTCGTGATCTTATACTTCCTCTTCCTTCATACATTACATACGTATTAGCGAATCATTTACGCAAGTAATATTCAATTACATGACAGTCGATGAACTGTTAGGAAGTCGATACGTATGGTCATAATGCTATGTTGTATGTAAGACGTATTTTGGTTAGTTTTCATGTTACATACGTGAATCCAATGTCAGTATTATATTATCTGATCTGTTTTTCTGATATATGATGATGGCAAGTAAACTTTATAATATAATAACTAATCAAAGATATACGTACTTAAAAAATTAAAATTTATTCAAAAAAAATAAATAAAACAAACGAATTGTAAATAAAACGTACAAACCGTAGTAACTAGTACTTCCAATTTTTCATCGCGCTCGCATCGCGTATTATTGAAGCTTAAACCAAGTAAATACGTCGAAAATGGCGGATCCATGCGATGACAAGGCTATGACAATATCACGTTGGAAACCGGAGGAAATAAATTGAGATCCGAGATAGGCGCTCCCTTTGACGAGCCCTGTTCGGATTAGAGCGTGAAAAATGATAGCTTAGGTACACGGGTCCGGACAGATGACATAGGCGTATGAGCTACGCATTTGAACATCAATAAATGCCTACAAACCAGCGTAACACGAAATGTTAAATAACATTAAACCCAACGTTTCATCTGTTACATAAATCATGAGATCTCAGATTACAACAATTTATTCTATATTCGCCAGTTACAGTTATAAACTGATTTCAGCCTAGTATAATACTTAAATGTATAAATAATAAAACTTTCACACACAGGATGATTTGCATGCCCGAAACCTAATTAATAACGCGGCCAATTGTAGAAAGCTTACGGTTAAACAAAACGTATTGAAATGTCCGCCCACGCTTACATAATTGTTGTTTGAAACAATGTTTTACGTCGTATTTAAAATAGATATCAAACTGTAAATAGCGTCACACACCTATCTACAATTTTATCGAAATAAACATTCATGTTTCATGTTTGTTAACAAATAAATAATAGCCAACTGCTGCCGGTAAATAAAGCAAAGCTTAAACAATTTTTACACAAAGTTAAAACGTATTGCTAAATCACAAAGCGTCGTATATTTTAATCCCGTTGAAATCCTATGACAGGGCATTTGGAGGGTGACATGTGTCAAAACTTGTAATTTTACGCACACGCATTCGGCATTCGTATTTTTTACGAAGGTATTAATAACACAAATGGATGTAAGATTAGTAGAACGAGCACTTTTTTGGTTTCGAATTTCATATTGTATTTAGGTCACCTTTGATTTTTTTAGAATAACTTAATATCTCGTATTTAGGTCTTTAGATAATATATGTATCATGAAACGTTCTTGAATAGGTAGAAACCTATAGGAAAGTTAAAAGTCTTGTTATAAATCACAAACAGAAAACACCAAAAAGTTGTTTATATTTAAAAAAAATCTCCATGTTTACACAAGTTATATTCAGTTAGCGTTGGAGTCGTTCAAAGTGAAATGCATCCCCGCAGATCTGTTCTGTGTCTCATAATGTGATGTACAATGGCAGGATGTTTATTATTTATATTCAACGTAATTTAAACATTCAAACAAACACTAACATTTTGCATAAAACATGTTAATGTTTGTTAAATTTAAAGTAGTCTTGAAGTAGTATTATAGCTCGTCTAAAAAATTTAAATATGTACATGTACATTAATTAAATCTTATTCATAACATAAGCCAACAATTAACAAACTGTATAACAAAACAGAATACTTCTAGAAAAAATAATTACATCGAATATTAAGCGATTATACTTTTATTTACGTTCAAATCGTCAATGATTTAGAACGAGAGATAGTTCTATAAATTATCTTGCCAGGTAGAAATATCTGTGGCGTAACAAAAAAGGGACATAGCCCGTGTTTTGTCCGACCGCATCCCGAGGATTGCTTTCCATTGAGATTTGGCTGTTTTTTGTCAACAGCTGATGAATTGAACGCACCAGATGGTTCAGAACTGGTAATTTTGTTCAATGTCTCTTTACTCAAATAATAAACTCGGGTATCGTGGCGTGCGGTCGGTTAACAAAAATGTATCGCGTTATTTATATTAGTGAAGTTCACGCGAAAGTCGTATAGATTTAGTTTATGCTCATTAACTCATTTCATTCTTAATTTTGTTTGCTATTTTCATACCATCATCCTTATATGATAACGTAACGTAACGTAAGTGTTTCCATGTTTTAATCGCAATGAACCTTTTAAACGTAAAATTTATCAAAAAACACGTGTTTTCATTAAGTATTGAAAAACTGATAAAAATGGTAAATCAATTAAAACTCAACATATATCACTCAATATATTTCACTAGTCGTATGACGAAAAATACGTCAATAATTTAAAGCCGTTAAAAAATAGCTACATTTAAAATGTTAAAAACGTACGAAGATAAAAATAGTAAATTCAAACGAAACATGACATAATAGCAGGTAGGTTTAGTAGGTACTTCAGTTTCCAGGGTCGGCCATTTAAAATGTTGCTTGCATGCATCGCTTGATTGAAGCTGCCCTAGATATTAGAATCAGAGGCACATATACGAGTTTAACATTAAAAATAAATGTTAAAAAATGTCAAGGTATATTGCATCTTAACATGCATTAGTTACTCTGTGGACGATTTAAAATTATATTACATGATCTGTTGTAGATAATAAAAAGATTTATAGTCTGACAGTAAATTTTTACGCTAACATTGCATTTAAGATTTTAAGTAAATGGTCCAGCTTTTTGGAGCATCGCCTATTTATTTATAAGTACAAGTAATATTTTAAATATACAAGTAGGTTATATAAAACGTGGGATGTAACAAGCATGTTTTGTAAGCCACAAAACCGAAGCTTGCGGAGAGTATAGCACTTACTATATTTTAAATTCAGGTCGCGTGACGTACGAATTTTACCTGAAATGCGGTTCTAGTAATTTTATTTAAGTGATGGAGGCGATGCGACGTCGCCCGTTGCGACTCGCCCGATCCAATTTGACACAGCGCTCGGAGCCTGATGAAAAATTTTCTTACAAATTTTGACGTTAATACCGGCCGTCAGTGTCTCCGTTAATTAAATTATACGGAGTTTTATGGTTTCTTAAGTTAGTTTAGTTGATGATATTTCATTGAATCAACTTATTTAATTATAGGATTTAACTCGGTTCACATATCTTAAGCGTTGCTCGGTTGATTTAATATTTAATGTAAAAGAGAATTAATTCGAAATAAAAAGGTCTTAAAAACGAACTAACGTTTCGAAAAATGTTGTTATTTAAAAATTTTGATTTTATGAACAACCTTTTTAAAGACGATTAAAAACTCCAATGTGAATAAGCTGATAATGAGTTTCGAACAAAGCCGAAATACAGCATACGCAATTGGGCTTTAGTGTAAAAAGTAAAATTCGGCCGAGGGATTATCTGAACGCTATTAATCATCCCGAAGGCATTGACGCTTCGCTCAGCTGTAATCTTTGGATTATATACTCCGTTAATTATAATACAGGTTTCCATTTAAATAATTCTAACCCATATTAGTTCATAGAGGAGTTGCTTAAGGATTTTACTATTGTGTACCACATTCAATTTTGTACTTAGAACTTTATATTCGGCGCTGTATTACGTATTAAAATTTTTAATAATCCTTCCTTAATATACATACGAAATGTATGATTTAAGTTAAGCGGCGTGTAAAACCGTAGGCCGCTTGTTATCTCATAAAGCCGAATAGACGTAGCGAGTCGTGAAACATTTGGAAACATGAGGCTCTGACGAGACGAGACGTTAGCATATTGAAATTAACATATGAATAATTTACATACTCTCACCAACTATCTATTATCCTCTTCAAAATTATTTTTAGTATTCATTTAATATCTCTAAATAATAGAATTGGAAAGTAAAACCAATATTCTCGATATCTTATAAGCTACATTCGTTTCATAGTGTGTTTAAAAACGCTGTTTTAATAGGAATCATTTAAATAAAGGAGACTAAGGATTGACCTCTTCTTGCTATAGTAAGATGGAAAACATATTGTTTTAGGCCGATATAAGTACGAACGCCTTGGTGGCCCTTTCCTGAGGCCCATAGAAAAACCCAGTATGCAACTCTTATTGTTGACTCTCTTCTCTCTCGTTAAAACATTTATTCTAATATCATTTATTCTTACATTTAGATATTTGGAAGCTGCATAATTTTATGGTCAGAAAAGCGTAACACGTAAAATTTATTATACGAAGTAAGCACTATAAGTCCAAATTAACATATGTTTTGCTAAGACAACGTCTGTTTCTGTAGTATATTGCAGCGTAGCTAGCATATATAATACTTATCTTTAAAATCGAGAGTGATAATAATTGTTTACATAAATTAAATGTTAAGTCTCTGAGATGAAATTATTAATTGTAAGCGAAATCTCCACAGACATGAATTTAGAATGTAAATATTAAAAAAAATAGTTAATTATTTCTGTTATCATGTTTTAGTGTAATTATATTGTTTATAAATTAAATATTAGCACATTTTATAATTTAGAAGATTGTTTTCTTTTTCTGGTTCTATTTAACTGAATCTGTAGAAAAAGATTTTACTTGTACTTAATACCTTATTAAGTCCAGAGCTACCAGGAGAGCATAAGCCGCTCGGAGCACGTACCCATTCAAGTGTCAACAAGGTTTCTAATATTATTAGATAACAATAATCCGTTGAACCGATTACCGGGAAAAAACAACCTCGCCAACCGAGGTCACTCGAGCGTGACATCCCGCTGGTCATGGTTGGTCACGGAGCAACGGGGTCGCCACTTCCCCACCGGACGGATAGACAAACATACCTTACTCCGTGGGATTTCGAGTAATATGTGATTTTCTATAGCGTAAATGAAATGTAAGCCACTCTAATGTTAACTTTATTTAAGTCTACCTTGTGGTTTACTCTCGTAATTAAAATATGTTATAACATACAGCCTAAGCCTAATGAAACAAAACTTATGTATACTTACTTATATTTAACTTAAATCGCGTTTAATTAACGAGTATATAAAGCTTGTATTTCAGTATAACTTTACCTCGTACCTGTACGTTATTAAATATGTACCTAATAATAAATCAGTTAATCATTTTACGTATTATAACGAATAAGCCCTCTTATTTAGCAAATGTTCTAAAAAGGTAATCGTATAATTAATTACCTTGCATGAAACGAAGTACAATTCATGTACTTATTAACATTACGACTACATATTAGGCAAATCACAACCTTAACATTACATGCTTCTACAATGTGGTTCAAGGCGCTAGTATGTAGGTACAACATATTACCATATATTTACATCGTTCTGCGTATATTTGCGTGTTTAAATAATCTCAAATTGAAGACTAATGATCAGTGAATATAAAATACCTATATCAATCTGTAGGTACCTTCAAATGTTAATATTAGTAATAATTACGAAGATTCCATTAACTTTTGCTAATGATTCTTAGCATTTTTACAGATACAGAAAAGACTAAAAATTTTCATTAAAATAAATATGCCTAGCAATTATCAAAACGACCTTTACCGTGGCCATAACAATTAATTATCATTGGCAGTGATCTTGAAACTTTTTCGTCTGTTTTATAATTTATATAAGTACCTATCTCAATAATGCTGGTTTTTATTTACGGCGGTTCCCAATATGCAATCTAAATCCGTTTTCAGCTATCTACGGTTGAGTTTTCGATCTAAATATGAGAAAAAGCGTTTCAATATACAAACCATAGATGGGATAAGCAATCCGAAAACGCAAACTATCCGTCAGAGGGCACCGATCTG